>WAAG01043855.1:41489-58080 GCA_013390105.1 Tichodroma muraria
GGCCCCAGCGCCCCGGGGCCGGGCAGGGTCCGGCTGCCGCCGTCCGCCTCCTCCGCGTCAGCCGCCGCCCCGGTCCGTGCCGCCGGGAGAGCCCGTGCGGAGCGGGGAGGCTCGGGAGGAGAGCTCGGGAGGAGAGCTCGGGGCCGGCAGGGAGAGCCGGCTCCCCGCCGCCCTCCCCCCGCACACACCGCCCGCGGCTCCTTCATCCGCCGCCGGCGGAGGGGCGGGAGACAGCGGGGATGCTCAGGAAGGCGGGTGGGGACGTGCCGCTGCCAGCTCGAAGCGCGTCCCTCTCGGCAGCCGTCGGGGAGCGGATTTCCCGGGCCTCTGGCTCCGCCGCTCCTGCGCGTCCTTCCCGAGGGGAACCGCGAGGGGATGGTACCCCACGGCCGCTCCCAGCGCCGCTGCTGGGGCCGACACCCTCTCCATCATGAGGCGCTTCTCCTCGCGGGACCGATGTATAGGTTTCTTCTTCGACGCCCTGGCCCTCGGTCCCTGACCTCCTTGAGGGTGCTGACCCTCATTTTCCTGTGCTGAAGCTCCCTCAAGGCTTTCACACTTCCTCAAACTCCATCTGTTCAGTTCTGATTCTGCTTTTCACAGGGTTCAGAAGAGCTGGAAACAAAGAGTGTGTATGAGTCATAAAATGATTCTTCAGCTGGGAAATGTCAGCAGAAGCCATGTCATTCCTAACTGAAAGGCTGCTGCACTTCGCTGCATGTCAATTGAGCTAGGTTGAACACAACAGGAATTAGAAATGCATTCTAAGTGCTCGGGTTATTTTACATAAGACAGATTAACCACATCACGCCAAAAGGACTGAGGAGAGGAAAAGTCATGGCTAAAACTCTTAAAACCCCACCAGAAACTCGAGGTGTCTGTCTCCTATAGCTGTCACACCCGTCTTCAGAGTAATGGGGGTTTTGAGGATCAGAATAGAAACCCTAGGCAGAAAAGCAGAAGGCAGAAAGCATTTGAAGATCATCATTTTTCATGTCCTTTCCTGCTGGGCTGGCCCCTCAGGAGTACTCCAGGCCGCATTTTGGAAGCACTGGGACAGCAGCTAACCAACCAGGTGCACACCAAGGGCCAGGCTGCTGTTGTGCCCAATTGCACTTTCCAGGTGTTACATGTAGATACGTGCCCCTTGCAGGTCCTGGCTTCCTCCTTAGACAAGGTCTGGTTGTACACCTTGCCCTTATGTTCTGCTTGCTGCGTGAAGGAAGCCTGTGAATGGAACACAGGAAAAAGCAGTGGAGACTTCCAGGAGGTCCCAGATCTGGACAAGTAAGGGGATCAGGCTGAATCAACAAAAAGGAATGTTCACATCCAGAATGGCATCACTGTCCAAAGTCTGTCTTTGCATTCAGTGGTACTGCTGCAAGAAATTCTGGAGAAAAGACTGTGTTAAATTTGTAATACCTGTTCACAGTACCTCAAAACCAGATGCCTAGGAATTGAAGATGACAGGAAAAAAAATTCTGTTTTCCTTTTCCATTTTCTGAATTGTTAGGCATAGATTAAAACATGCTTATTCAGGGAGCAAATATTAGTTCTTTCCAATACTTTCACAATTTCCATGAAATTTTCTTTCCAAGTTTAGTTCTTGCTTCATTTGTACAATCATTAAGCCAGTTCCCTGAGAACCATCAACAAGTAGGTTCAACCTGCTGACAGCTGCAAGATATCATCCATCAAAACTATTATGTTCATCAAGGCACTACTGATTTATTTCAGCGGCCTAAAGTTATTGGTCTTAGACACCTCTTTAAAACACAACCATGAATTACCATGTCTAGTTTCAACAAAGTATTTTTTAGTTTCATATGCAAACTAAAGATTAATTTTGTGCAAAGCCTCCATGATAGTTTGTGACTGGGAATTTTAATTAATAAGAGAAGGAAAATCTGGAGGTCCAGCACAGCTGGACTTCAATGATCTTTGTGGGTTCCTTCCAGCTCAGGATATTTTGTGATTCTATATAATAGTGTTTTCCAAGGAGTGGAAAAATGCATCCTTTCACTGCAGTAGACTGCAAGTTCTCAGTTGCTCTGCACTGATATAGGTCCCAGGTAAATCAGTGGAGTTGAGCTTATTTACAGTACCTGTGGTTTTGTCTACACAGCTCCATTTTTAGGAGCACTGACATTATTCTGATAGTTCTGTCAAGACTGCTGTGCTCTGCAATAAAGCGCTGCCAGGATGCATGACAAAAGAATAAGGCTTAACAAGTAAATAAATAAATTAATGTGTTAGAAAATCTCATTTTCTTCAAACTGAGAAACCATAATTTCCTGTTTGCATTGTAGCTCTGCCCTGTTTCTTCTGATTGTTCCACTTCAGAGGAATTAAATGAACAAAGATCTGTGAAATAATTGGACTGAATTGCCAGCCTTTGAAAAGCTCATTTGGTTTTGTTCCCAAGAGAAACACTGATTAGATCTGCCATAGAAAGCCATTCTCATTTGAACAATGTGAATTATGATTTTGAGAGGACCTGCAGAATTGGAGCTCCACTGAACAAAAGTTAACATGTGCAAATGCAAGACAAAAAGATTCAAAAGACAGAATAAATAGAAGCATCCAGATGAGGCATGTGAAATCCACATCACAGGTATTTTCACAGTTTTGGAATAGCATGATCCTGTGAGGAACTGACTACTGTGGAAAACTGAACATAACCAAACTGCTTTCATAAACTAGCCCCACTAGAGCTAAGGAAGTCCTGATAAATAAAAGCAAAAGGTCACACATACCTGTTTGTTGTTCTGCACTGTTATCTCCATGTTGTCCTAATTATAAGTGAATGAGCTCTATTTATTTTAAATTACTCTTCATCACTGGGGTGAGGTACAGTAAGGGGGCAAGATAGGAGTCCGGTATTCTTTTTTTAACCAAAATTAATGAACTTTTACCTGGCTTGAGTAAGAACAAATGTTGACTACAAAGTAGCTGCCGTGTCCCTTTGAAATCAATGAAAAACATCCCACAGGTCTTGGTGTAGCAGGGTCGGGTCCTTGTTAAATACACGAAAGCCTTAGCACCCACCTAAAGTCAGTCATCTTTTCAAGCAAAATCCCAGTGCAAGCCATGGCAGGCTGAACTATCCGAAGAATGAATGGCAACCCTCTAGCTTCGTTCGCTGCCCCTGCCCCAGCCGAGGGAGGCGTTCGCGCTGGAGCAGGGCAGGGCACGGGCAGGTGAGGAGCCTTCGCCGCCGGCAGCCGCAGCGAGCGCTCGCAGCTGGAGCGGTTTTGCCGCACTGCGTTTCACAGTGCCCCGGGCCCGTTCCCTCCAGAAGAGCCCCGAGGGATGGGGGGCAGCACATGGTCACCCATCAGCAGGGACACTGGCCCCTGACCCAGGAGAGGTGTGGAAATTGCTGCAGGCTGCAAGCCTAGCTGCGAGATCCTTTACCATCTTGTGCGAGTCCAGTTGCCATGCAGAGCTACAGACGACCAGGGAGCTGTGGAATTCTCTGTGAATTTCCATGCTCCTCTATTTAAACAAGCACATTTGCAAATGCAGCCTTGTTAATGTTCCCCAGATGGCTAGCTTCAGATAATAAGTACACACAAGAGCACTTACTGTGTTGTGCTGGTTCTCAGGACAGTCCTATCTCTTAATGAAAATAAAACTACCCTCCTGTCTCTAGGGGAATTTCAGCAAAATGATAGTCAGGCCTGAAGCACTGATAGGGAGACAGCCCAGCTCCTCCAAACAGAATTGAATTGACATCTCCAGTCACATAATGGCGATCCATTAGCAGCAAGCACAGGAAAGAGAGACACATGGAACATAAATTAGGGCTTAAAAGCCTTTCCCATTGTGCTATATGATGAGAGTCACTCTCGTTGCTGGGCCTCACTAATGAGTCCGAGGAAACCCGGCTGACAGCCTGCAGCCAAATGTTGGTAATCACAGATTAAAGACGTCTCTTTCATGAACTCAGAAATATCTTTACTTGGATCTAACAGCAGCCTGCACAGGCTCTGTGATGGACTGTTCTGAGATATAGGAGACAAATGATGAGTGGCAAATCTCTGACTGCTGTCTGTAAGCACTGTGTCAAGTTGTAAACTTAGAACTAAAAAAATCAACTAAAAAATGTGCATAGGAGGGCTACTGGGAGCTAACAGCTCCAAGTGTCCTTGTTGTGACCCTCATTGTTCTGACCCCCATTTCAACAGCAGTTTGAGAAGTCAAATGCCTCTTAGCAGATAGCAGTGACTTAACAACTGAGGAAAGAGAAGAAGAAAAAATCCCATCCACTTCATTTTAGGGTTGGACCTAGATGACCTGTAAGGTCCCTTTAACCCAAGCCATTCTATGATTCTGTAATTTGCCTTAGAGTTCTTTTAGGCAACAACTTTTATTTCCATCTGCTGTGTACAAGGCTCAAGGTGTAAGATATGTCTCACTAGTACACGTGTTACAGTAGTCATAAAAGGCAAGCATTTGAAAATGTGTCAGAAAGTTCAATATTTCAGTAGAGTGCTGAGTTCTGCTGAATCTTCATTTATCTGGCACTGTTAAATGTCTTTCTAGGGTTTTCTGTGGACCAGAGATTAAAGCAGGGCAGGAGCAGTCCAGCTCATACAAATTAGATAAAGCAAAGGTGAAATGCTGAAGTAAGAAATGCTTTTAAAGTTCAAATTATCACTGGCTGAAACAGGTGGGAACTGTTGTCATGAAATGGAAACAACCACAGACAACAAAGGCAAAGGCTCAGGAAATCTTTGCCAACGGGAACATTCTGTATACAGGCTTTGTTTAAACAAACAGGCTCTCTGAGAGCTGGGGTCAGTGACTGATGTGCTCCTGTGCTGAGGGACCTGAACTGAGCGTGTTACTGGCTCTCACTGTAACCTTGCTGGGAGAGACAGATTCCTGCTGTATGACTCTTTTATCTCTCTTTCGGGGAGATGCCTTCTTTTGCAGTGTGAGTGCCAGGCTGTCTATGCCCTATCTCCTTTTGGCTTACACACACAGGTGGCTACAGCACAACTTACCATGGCCTGGCATAGCCCACCAGAGCTGACCAGAATGCAGATATTCCCCCAGACAGTGAAATCATCCTGGTTTCAAGCCGGCTTGTCCTAGTTCCATACCAACAGGAGTTTCATTCCAGTAAACTAACAGCACACTTGAAAGTACTATTACAGTGGTCAAAGACCTTCCATAGCAGTAACTACCAGCAAAACCTAAGTTTCAAAGTTGATGCTGCCAGTGTGTGAGGAATGAGGAGGACTTTTGAGGAGGAGCTGAGGGAGCTGGGGTTGTTTAGCCTGGAGAAGAGGAGGTTCCAGGGGGCACCTTATTGTTGTCTATAGCCACTTGTAAGGAGGGTGCAGCCAGGTGGGTGTTGGCCTCTTCTCCCAGGCAACCAGTGACACGACAAGACAGAACAGCTTCAACAGCCTCAACTTGTGCCTCTTTCCCCAAGCAGACCTGTGGAATTGCCTTGGGGGTGCTACAGCTATTTTTACGTGGCTCAAGGCAGGGGTATCAAGATGTCTTTGCCAATATCTCTGTAGCACATATGAACACTATTCTGTTTCTTGTCAACTTAATGTCATATTCACAGGGACACCAAGGCAATGTAATGCAGCACTCTGGATTAGCAGCCTGCAAAGAGATTGCAACTAATCTTCTGATGTCACTTGAAAGTCAAATGAGAAACAGCAGCACAGCTGCCATTGGGAAAAGGGATTTCCCAGAATGGTGCCTTCTTTTCAGCAGAGAGGAAACTCGGGGAAAACTCTGAGTGATTTTCCTGAGGGCTAGAGACAGACTCAGAGAGTTTTTGGGAAAATCTCCAGAGGCTGGCAGTAAAACAGAAGAATTTACGAGATCAACACTGCTAAAATCCTGAGTGGCTAATAAGACGTAACAATGCTTGCACCTTCCCATACACAGAACAACAAATAGTGGCTCATTAGGTGCTGGTAATGGTTAGAGGGGAAGGAATGATTTCACAGAATATATTCATTAAGATTAGCTTCCCATTTATTGCCTTACATATAAAGAAGAGCCCTGAAGGACAAGTTCCATGAGCTTAGCAAGTAGCATTCCTAAAGTTTATCCTTAAACCCTTTTCTTGCCAAGGGAGGTGGGAATTGTTAGAAAGCATGATGTGCTAGGTGTTTTATATGGAAATAAGATTAAAACTGAGCTTCAGACACTTGTGTCATGCTACTGAGAGACTGGGAAGGAGATATGCAATTTCTTCTGCCCCTTCCATTGCCATGCAGCTGTCTTCTGTAGAAAAGAGATGAGTCCTTTTGGCATTTGCACCCTTCTTTGAGTGACAAATAACATTTAATTCTAGGGCTATTTAATTTACGTTGTCCTTATCCTCAAAGCATGGGCTGATCAGTATAGAAACAGCTGGTGAATGGCGTGTGGCTGTAATTCAGAGGTAGGCAAGCCAGATGTCTGATTTTCATGACAATTCTGAGTAAAATAACCCATTCTCATGGACTCTAAAGTACTGAAGAGGACTGTCTTCTCCAAAACAAAAACCTTGAAATGTGAGCTATTACCATTCACAAGGAAACTCCATTCAACTTCCATAACTATGTCAAAAATACAGCATAAAAAATGAGAGAAGTCAACTCCAGAAACTTCTGGTTGCTAAAGTAAAGCCCCAGCATTCAACAACATCAAATTGTGATCAGGCTGTTCTTGACACTGCAGGAATCATAGTTATTTTCAAAAATAAATACCTGGTATTTATATGTATGTGAATGATGTATAATACACCAAAACTGTTGAAAAGGGACATCGCAGCAGGTTTCTTTTTCTGAACGATCTAGGGAGGTTGGGTGACAAAGTCACTGTTGCACATATTTCAAAGAGTAATCAAACTAAAATTAGGACAATACTATAGAAATTGCTGTACCACACCAAAGTCAGTAGTCATTTCAGTTGGGGCTAGGTTTTGTTTATGGATAATATGCAGAAGTGAACAGTAGAGGGTGTTAGCTTAAAGGAAAACTTGAGTTAACTCTGTGGAATATGTCCTGTTTAATACAATTCACAGGAAAAAATCAGGTCCTGGGAAGTACCTTGTATCTTGGTGTAAATGGCACTAGGGAACCTGTCCATGACTTGACCTCAAGAGCAAAGTAAAGGAAAAATAGAAAAAAAGAATTGCAAACAAACCCCTCTTAAAATCAGAATTTTAGAATTATTTAGGTTGGAAAAGATTTCTAAGATCATTGAATCCAGCTATTAACTTGGCACCACTAGATCATGTCCCCAAATGTCCCATCTACACAGCTTTTAAATACTTCCAGGGATGGCAACTTCACCACTACCTGGGCAGCCTTTTTCAGTGCTTGACAATCCTTTCAGTGAAGTAGTTTTTCCTAATATCTAATCTCAGCCTCTCCTGGCACAGTTTGAGGCCATTTCCTCTCATTGTCATTTGATACCTGACAGAAGAGACTGTCCCCCTGTTTTTATGTCATTCATGACTAATTAGTAGACTTGAATGATTTTTCAATGTAGCTTGCAGATTGGGTAATTATTCTTTTGATGACTTTCTGGATGGCAGCTCGGAAAATGTTTTCAATTCAATTTTTTCTTTATACCATGCCTCAGTATCACTAGATTTGCCTTTGTTTTCTGCAGTTTCCTAATGTCAAAACAATTTCTTCCACTCTTCACATAATTAGGCAGATATAAATGGTAACGGATATAAATGGACAAACCTAAGCCTCTCCTGCAGTGCTCACCAGAGGGAATGACTTTACTGACAGGGTTCAGTGCTATTTTAGGTGCCGTGGATTATTTCCTCCAGCATCTATCAGCCAGACAAAATGAGTCTTTAACAAGTCTTATGTCATATATGTCAGCCTGAACCAGGTCTCTTGGACACCCTTAGACATCTCAGATAGCTCTGGACAGACGTTTAGGCAGCTGGACTTCATCCTGCTTGTTTCAATTCTGTGCATCTGAAGAGAAAGAATACATAGAGAGATTTTTTAAATTTCTTAATTTATTTAGAGTTCCTCAGGAGATGTATTTGTGGCTACAGCATTCATGAGCATCACATCTAAAATCCTGAATCATGGGACTTTTCTCCCTTTCCATTCACTCAGACGCTAAATCTGTGTCCTGGACACACACCAAGTGCTTGCATTTAGATTTCAACTCTCAGATGAAAATTGCCAAGTGTGGGTCTTATCACAAACTTGGCTACCTTGATTTTTTGTACATTTCAATGTACATTTTAGTTCAGAAAACCCCATGAACATCACAAATGAGACACATTTTAAATGTATTGCACAGTTTTAAGTACCAGGTAGGTATCATGGGGAATTAACTGAAGTCATGTACATTGGTGTGTGGAGTTCCTGCAACAACAAGTGCTCACACTTGTCTGGGAAGCCCTTCCCACTGCAGGGAATACCAAAAGGGCAGTGCCAATGAGCTCAGCATTACACAGCTTGTAAGAAGTCCAAAGCCCTTGCAGAAGTGTTCATAATTTAATTCAAGAAAAATAAAAAAGCCAAACAGCAATAGAGGTGCGTGTATATAAAACGTATAATAAAACTTTCTTTATTATTATCTACTTTGCCAGACCCACTGCATAAATATTCTGAGATCTGTTTGCTGGTTTCCATGCAGGAGTGGCCTTGGCCTCTCAACTTCTCCCTAACTTCTTTGAAGTTAAAAAGTCTTTGCCACTGCAAAGCACCTGCAAACCGCATAAACACAAGGTCACATTTATACAGGAACAGAAGCTGTAGTCGCTGGTTGGGGGTGAGGAATTCTGTGTTCAGTGCTTTGGCATGCTGTGAACTTTGAGGCTTTTGAGCCCTGTTGTACAGGTAATGGTCGAAACTGGTCAGACTGGTCATTTGACTGTATTGATCTCTTAAAGCAACACAAAGTGGATAGGATTGAAAAAGAGAGAAAAAAGGACCACAAGATATTAGTCAGCTGCCAGTTTGTCACTAGGAAAGTTCCTGTTGGTGGACCAGATACCCTGCAAAAAATGTCACACATTTATGAGGGAAAGGATTCCCAAAATTCCCACCAACCATGGAAAATGTTGGGGCTTTGCCGTTTTGTGCCAATTAAAAAGCACATCCCCTGAAGCTCTCCAGTGTAACCCATTCCTCTGTGGAGTTAAAACCTGCCATCTCCTACTGCTCTTACAACCAGGAGGAGGAGGTAAAGAAAATTAAATTTTGTCCTTTAGCATATGATGGAAGTCTGTGTAGCTTTTGTGCTCCGGCTGAAAACACACAGTGACAGAGTGTAGCTGCTCTCTGACCACAAGGGCTGGCAGAACTGAAGGGATCAGCAAGCACAGCATTGCTCATCCCAGCCAGGGCTAACGTGGCTGAATGCATTTAACTATCTATTTAATTAAGGGAACAAGCAGGCCAACACTCAGCTACCAGCCCTGCAGGCATACTCACTCATACTCAATGTAATTGTCTGGAAACATATTTTTAAATTCGTGTGCAAAAGATATTTAGGCACTCAATACAAAGCTGTTAGGCTGAAGTGTTGCCTCTTGTTTGCTGAAGAAGGGTCTGAGTTTCCTTCCTCTGTAAAGCAGCTGCATAAAATAAAGATTGATGGTAAATCCTGGCATGAATTTTCTTGTGGAAGAAATTTTCTCTGGTGCTATATACCTCTTACAATTTATCCACAGGCAAATTAGCCCATGTTACCCATTAAGATGTAAGTAAAAAAAAGGTCAGTAAATACCAAAATACGCTTCTGTTCAGGAAGAAAATGACCAAGATAAATAATGAAAGGTACAACACTTATAGCACACTGCCTTTGTGTCTAGTCTGTCACCATTCTATGAGCTATTTATTAAATCCAAGAGCACCTTGCCTTTTTATGGAGAATTCAGATTCAGTATCCATGAATTCCTGTAACAGTAATCCCTACAAAAACTTGCTTAGTCCTTATATTTTGTATACTTGTATTTGTATTTTTTAATACTTTGCACACCTAGCAAGGGCAAAGCTCTTTCAGTTCAAGGTGACTTTCATGTTAGACCGACGAAAACAGCGGAAGAGAATAAACAGGCAGCATCTGTGGGTGGTAAACGAATGCAGTATGCATGAAAAGACTTTCAGAACCAAACCAGGCTCTGCAGACAGGCAGAGAAGGTTGAAAACATGAAGTATGGCAAGAAAACAAGAGAGAAAACAAAAAACAAGTCTGTTACACTTCCCATCTGTATTCACTGCACTGCCTGAATTTACTCCCCTCATACATTTCTTGGTTAAAGATTGCGGTTTCCGTTTCACCTGGGAAAAGTGAGTAGATTCACAGCATGTTGTATTAGAAAGAGCACGAGAAGATGGTGACTCTATGAATTTCTAGCATGTAAAGAGACCATCTCCCCCCAGGACCCCCTGTCATGTTCCCAGCACAGTCCCACACCTCCCAGCCTGCAGGGAGAGCAGTGCTCCAAGGCCTGGAGAGCCAGAGCCCGCAGCAGCTCCAGCAGCGCCTGGAGCGCAGGAGAGGCAGCAGCGCTGCGCCTTCAGGCAGCGCTAACAGGACACTCCAAGGAAGGTGTCATATCAGTGACCTGTCTGAGGAGAATGTTGGGCTCCAAAAGCCATCATCCCCAAATATTTATTTCTTACTGCTGTCCCGGATTCTGTTTTCAAGCATAAGCACCCAAGCTCTGCACTAACTCTGAGCCTACGAGCAACTGTGTAGCACCGGTACTGTAGAGTCATCTTACATCAGGCTGCTTCTTGTCTAGGTTGATCAATGCAGCATCAGTGCTGCAAGAGCCACTTTCAGGTGGCTTCTGGTTGACTCAGGGGACTAACAGAGGTGTTTGCAAAAAAAATCTGCATACATACAAAATAATACAGAGGTGAGGTATGCAGGGATCTCCATTCTTCTCATCACTGATGTAGCAAAAACTCAGCTTACAGTCAGTAAGCTCAAGATCAGTGCATGCAGGTAGCTGTCACTACATGTCAAAGCCTGTGTCACAAATTTCCCAACATCCTCTCCTCAAAACCCACAAGCAACTAAAGATCATGTGGAAAAGAGGCAGAGAGGCAACTGCTTGGATTTTGTAATGCTCAGCTCTGAGTTACCTGTGACTGAAACTGTCTGGAGCAGGGAATGCCACTGGAGATGGGCAATTACCTCTTCTAAACCTGCTAAGGACTGAGACATGGGGCAGTTTTCACAGGAAGGGATGATACTGCCAGTGCTGAGACCCCAACCTTAATAGTTTTTGGAGTGGAAGAACTGAGCAAAAAGAGCTGGTGCTCAGTTTAGGCCACAGATGTGTTTGTATTTGTTTGCTTCTGACCTTTTCTTACAGCCCTGTAATTAGAAGACTGATCTTACAATGTGTTGAAGTCATTCCTCAGACAGTTTTGCCCCCAGTATGTTTGCTGTCAAATCGGAACCCAGGCACCACTGAGCCCAGTTGAGGTGTGTCTGTGCAAAAGCAGCAAGGCTGCATCAGCAAACCTTGTCTCATAGCTTGGGCAGGGACAGGACTTGCTAATGCTGTTGGCCTGGCTCCAGAGCAACTGTTGGGAGGACTGGGATCATTAACAGCTCGGTTTTCAATGGCACTCAGCATAAACCTGCATCCTTTTCTGCTGAGCACTGCCCTCTCCCAGGAGAAGCACCTCCCAGCTGGAGGAAAACCTCAGCTTTGATGCCAACACTCTCATTTTATCCACAGCAGAGGGTTGGTTACAGTTGGCCCTGGAGCACTCAGAGCCATGGGATTGTGTGATTAAGAGGTGCTGTGTACTCTCCCACAGCATTGCTGGATTTAGGCAGCAGCCAAGCCCTAGCAAGCAAGGAAACAACACTGGAAGAAATGGTCCATTGCATACCTGTGCAGATTGAGTCAAAATTTGTTATACAAACTTCCATGAAGTTTCCCTTTTTCTCAGAAGATAGGACATCGATCTGATTTCCTGTTTTCACAACTGAGTAGGAGGTTACTGATGACTTTCTAAAGGAATTCAGGCTCAAACACTTTCCTGCTTCGTGCAGTTCTAACAGCTGGTACCAACAGGACAGCTAACAGGTGTTCTCTCCTTATGCCTTTCATGCAGAGCTGAATGCCAGGGGCTGAGTCCCAACCCCTGGGTCCAAGCCTTGATCCAGAATGATTAATACATATGCAGGTGAATACTCTTTTCTATTTGTTTGTTTGGGGGCTTTTGTTTAGTTGTTTTTGCTGTGTAGGCTATGTTTCTTTAGCAAGTAGGAGAAGTACAATCTAGTAGCTGGAAAAGAATCAGAAAGAAGTAGTCTGAGCATGTAGTCTTGGCAACCCAAACCCCACCTCTATCAACTTTGTATGAGGTGCTGTGATGAAGCAGCAACCTGGATTTTTGATGGTCTGGTTATGCTCCCTTGACAGAACCTGAAATTAGGCCTTCCTTGTCAGGCTCAGCTACTTGGTAAATCCAAATGGAAAATTCATCTTGTTGGCAGACCATCATGATACTATTTGTCTTTTTAAAAGAGATGGAGGACAGACAAAAGCATATGAAAACATAACCTCTGATACATCTGCACCAGGGTGTGGAACTCAGGACAGAGCTCACTTTGTGCAAAGGAACCAACAGGAATGTTTGAATGAAAAGAATAAATCATCCTAACAATTCTCAAGCTTACTGCAAAGCAATGCAACAAAACATTTAACCAAATTCAGGCAGGAAAAAGTCTTGTGGCCACAGTAGGGAAAATTAATAAATGTTATCCCATGACAGGTGCTTCTTGAGGTCAGACTGCACATCCAGAACAGAAGAGCGCAATGGATCCTTAATAACAAGTGAAAAGGAAACTCATCCATCATCATCCATATTTCTATAATACATCAGTTTTTAAACGTAACTTGTTTAAATAACCAACAGTGATTGATGGCCACCCTTTATGAAGAAGAATTAGCCATTCAGACTACCTGTGCTGACAATTTTGATCCAGTGCTTGGTTAACATTCCTGTTTGTATTTCTCATAAGTTTGTATTGCACCCAGCATAATACTAAGGTAAGTTTCTTCAGCCCTTTTTTTGAAACAGGATCCGAGTCTTTGTCACTGTGGTATGGCACATAATCCATCTGCACATACTTAACAGTACCTACAAACAAAATTGGCCCACACTCCCTTTTCTTCATGTCACTGGAATTGCACCTGCTCAGCCTCAAACACACTGTAATCACAAGAGACATAGGTGAGACGATCATGTCAATACTAGATTAATTTGATTGAAACACATCTTCCTCAAGAAAATGTGAGAAGGTAGATTCCAAGGTCTGTGTGACTGAAAGCCATTCTAGGGGATAAAACTGATATCTAAACTTTTCATTTAGATATCTTCTCTACCATCAGGTATGGGGCTTTTTCATCTATTAGTAGTGCCATTTCCTTCACAAAATGAAATGTTTATATCCACAGTAAAGTATCTTCCCAGATGCCCTGTCCTAAAATTTCATGAATGCTGTGGTATAGTGATATCTCTTCACTGTATAGGAAAGACCCTCAGTGACTGCCTGTAACCAGGGACTCTATGTGTGTGCCAGCTCTATTCTCTAAGAGAAAACTCTAGGACATGACAGACAGAAGAAAGAACAGAAACTGTTCTTGACCTTCTGAAAGAACAGAAGGTCATACGAGCTATGCAAACTGGAGCTTCCAGGATAGATCATTTCAGTTTCTCCTGGGTTTCAGTCTTCCCTAAATCAGGCCAGGTAAAAATTTCCACACTCTCTCTCACACCCTCACTGAACTATCTTGGCCTCATGGTTATTTTGGCTGCACAAACTCTGTATTTCTCCTTTCCTAAATAAAATGTCCTTTTTTTTCCTCCACACTGAGACAAAAGCAGGTATCGAACCCTGCTTTTCCCAAAGATTATCTCCAGTGAGATAATCATAAGATTTTCCCAAAACTTATCTCCAGTGAAACCAGAGTTCTTCTGGGAAATATCTGCACAGCCACTGTGTAGGATTTTCCTGGCTAAGTGTACACCTGAACTAGCTACCTAGAGCAGGCAATTGAAAGATACCCAAAGGAAGCACTCAAGAGATATGTAAATATATCTTCAAAGACTCTGCCTCCATTGACTGTAGAAATATTTTTTATAAATACTGTCTCTTAAATGATGGCACAAGGCATTCTCATTTTTGTCTCTATCACTCTTTGTTTAATCATGCAGCAATATTTAATATTTGCTAATTTGCTCAGAACGTAATGTAGAATGTAATAGTCAAAGAATATTCTTCATCTGATAAAGGCATTTAAAACAGAAGAATCAAAGTGTAGAGGAGGTAATAAAGGAAAAGACAAGACCTGAGATATTATTGCTACATCAAAGCAGAGCAATATCCTAGCAGTCAACCCAGTTATAAACATGTCATGCATCTGGAACACAAAAAAGATCTGTGATCAAATTTGCTACCACAAAAGCTGGAATTCATCCAATATAATTGTATCACTGGGTTACAATGTATACATGTGTATGCTTTAATTTTCCACCTATTTCTATTGGTTAAGTGTATCTTTTCAACATCACTTTACTTCAGATGTAAAGATAAATACACACATCTACCTGGAAATTGCAGATTCAAGCTTGAGAATTTTTTTAATGTCCATTCACTTCTCTTCTGATACTGATACTCTTCAACAGCACAGCTGACCCTCTGCTGCTGAATTTCTCTTTCACACCTCTGAAGTAAGACTGCAAACTCATAAATAATTTAATATTCATTCCTAAGTTTACTTTTGATTCAAGAACTAAAATTTCACCTTTACAGGTGTTAAAATCTTTCTTATTCTTTCTTCTTTCTTCATCCATTCCTCCCAAGCCCTTTCATCCTGTACCCTTCCTGCGGCTTCCTTTGCTCTGTGCAGTGGTGCTGAGGCCATCTCACCAACCCTCTCTGCTCCATGCTGACTCCAACAACCCTGGGGATGCTGCTGTTACCAGGCTCTGGAGAATTTTCTACAGCTGGACTGTGTAAGCGTCCCTGAGGCTTCAGTGGGCTGCAAAGTGAAGCTCTCGACCACTGCAGAGTTTGACACCTTGATGAAGACCAGGATGATGAAATGGAGAGGGAAGATGCTAAGAGAGAACCAGGACTCTTTAGGGAGAGAACTCATTGACCCACCATGAGCTTGGATGTCATAGTTCAAACACCCCCTGAAATTTATCATGAAACAAATAACTCAATGACTATGTTAAAGATCAGTAGTTCTGCATAAAGATTTTTTGCTTTCTTCCTCAGAAGTTCAAACCAGTCTGTTTTTCAGGTATTTTTAAGTGTTCTCATTTTTAAGTCTGTAGCTTGTAGCTGTTGTATTCACAGGCCAATCTTTGATCTTACTCTTTCTCAGGAATCATCTTCCAAGAACTGCTGGGGATAGGGGATAGGCTACATGGACTACAAATGAGACCACCAACTACTAGGCACCCTCCTGGCACAAAATGATGACAATCATAATGAATGACAAAAGACCAGAAGCTGGAGGAAAAATGAAAGAGAATAAAATAGGAAGAAACAAAGTAAACAAAAGCATATACTCTATTTTGCTTCAAACTTTGGTTTTCAATGATCATATAAAAACCACTTGTGTAGTAGAAAACAAAACTGTGGAAGGAATCAGAAGAATAAAGAAGGATAAGTGTATGATGTACAGGCTGGGGAAGCAACAGCACAGGTGGAATACATACAGAGTATGAGATTTGAGTATGATTAGTTTTAGGAGTGATTGTCATCCATAGCTACCACTGAAATTCTGAAGCTGCAGTTTAAAAATCAAAAGTGTGCCTTTGAAAATTACCTAATAAACATGCACCATCAGCACATACGTACACAAAAGGAACATTCTGATTCTTCTTCAGCACCCTAAGAGACAGAAATCTAGAGTTCACATGTGCAAGGGTCAGGAAATTGCTTGACTGTGTCCTGTCTGTCTGCAGTACAAAAGCATTTCCAGATTAAAATACTGAAAGGTATTGTGTCCATACCGCTTCCCTGATGTCGTGGTTTCAGTGTGAACCAGACAGAAAACTATTAATTTGGGTTGCCAATTTTAAAAAAAAAAGGAAATTCTGTAATCAAGAGCAAAGCAGGCTTAAACTTGAAAAGGACAGACTTTTACTAACTAACACAAAAAAAGAAAGAAGAAAAAAAAACAACAAACTCTTAGAATTAGAATGAAACCCTTCAAACATTCTTCCTCTATCACCAAAATTTCTCTCATTCTCATTAACAACATATAGAAATTACATTTAGAAACTGTCAGTCAGTGTTTCAATTCTAGAATAGTCTTTCTTCAATTCTTCTAGAGATTGGAGCATCTTTTACTCACTATGGAACTAAAAACTGAAAGAAAACAAGACCAAACAAACTTTTCATGATATCAGCCACCCGGAAAACATTTGTATCATGAAATTCCTCCCATATTCACAGCTCTTTAATAGCTGTACTTCTGGGCCATAATCGATTCATGGGGTTTATTTTTTTAAAGACAAAACTGTTCAACAACAAAAGTTCTCTTCTTTATCTTCTTCTCTAGGACAAAATTTCATTGCTCTGTTTAAATTTCTCA
>WAAG01043868.1:0-24878 GCA_013390105.1 Tichodroma muraria
GCCAAGACACAGACATTTAACATCATGAAAAGGGTCCCAGTTCATTCTTCTTTACAGCTTAGCCATCNGGTGTACTTTTGAGGTATCAATCACAGGACCCATAAGCGAAGAGTCAGTGAAGGAAAGAGTCTTCCAGGCATGACACATCTGGTTCTTTGGCAGCCTAAACAGACTTTATATGGCCAGCTTTAAGTTGGGCTTTTGAGTTTGCCACATGCTTTATGTGGCGATGGGCTGTCTGGACTGCCATGTGTTCCTGGTTGCAGCAGCTTTAACATTTAATATTTAGGTTTATTCCCCTCCCTTCTCTCTCTTCAGATGATCTCCATNTACTAGCCAACCCCCCCCTTTTTATTACACTTATCTTTATTAGTCACAGCTGTGACCCATTAAGGGCAAGACTGTTCCTCTTCTTTGGCAATTAGCACAACTGTGACTTTATCAGGAGTGAGGTGGCCCGTAATACCTCCAAACCTGGTAAGTCCAAGCAACACACACAAAGGTAACAGTCTTTCTTACAGAAGGTATGAACAACATGATGTCATGCAGTCAGGTAGACTAAACAATCTGTCTTTTTCAGATAAAAACTATAAAACCTTAAGAAACATTTACTGTATCAGGTATGGGATGAAAATTACAGTAATAAATCTGAGATTATTTAGAAACTATGTTCCCAGGACAGTTACAGAATGCCCTAAGCATTTGCTGTCTGACTGCTCTTAGGCAGAACATGTTTTACACCATGTTTCATAAATCCAACTTCTGCAGCATGGAGTGTTTTATTCTAAGAGCACAGCGGTGAATTGTCTAAACACACTGAATGGCATAAAACCTCAAATGGCAAGTTTGGTATTTCAGTGACAAAAGCACGATACTTAAAGGAGATCTCTGCATTTGTGGTTTGTCAGAGTTTAGCAAATTAGGTTCCAGATTGATGTTAAACAAATAATCAGTATGATACAGTCGAGTAATAAACAGATGTAGTGGCGTGTCTCAAGAAATCAGCTGTAAGTTGTTTTAACAATGCATGAAACATCTGCTTATTACCACAGATGCCGCATGGCTCCAGCACGGAGATGGATAGTTCCACATGGCACTAGTGCAGCTTGCTGTGTGTTGTCAGTGCCCTGAGTCTTTCCAAGCAGCCCCTTCACCACCCTGCCTTCTTCCAGCAACCTAAAATCATCGAGTCACATTCAGTGACTGTTCAGTGAATGTTATAAGCCGTGACTCAGTTGTAGCCACAACTTNNNNGGTTCGTAGATGGTAACAAGCCGTGACTCAGTTGTAGCCACACCTTGAACTTTCAGAACACCAAGTCACTGCTGTGCTAGTCAAGGGTTTTGGGAGAGCAGCCAAGGAACTGCAGGGAGGTTTTGATGGAATTACAACAACTAAATCAGAATCCAGTCAAATATGAATGCTCCTTAATATGACGAAAAGGTGATTGCTGGGCAAATAGGGGAGATTTTCACAAGTTTCAATTCACAGCATTAAGCCTTTTTTTGTCTCTGTGGAAGTCAAAACCTTACCATCTAATAACAATTCTGGATTTTTTGTTTAGCAGAGCTCCCCAAAATTAGATTATATTTCTTTTCTTGGTAGCATAAGGAATTCCCAAACCCTACTGCCTTATTTCTCTGCTTAAAGAATATTTTTCAAGTCATACTTTTCCTTCAAGCTTATAGCTTTGTTGTCCCTTTAGATAAAATAAAAAATACTGCCATCTGATTTTCTGATTTTTTTATTTACCTACTGAATTTCTGGGGGAAAGCATAGACATTGATTCAGGAATTTGCATAATTCTGGGCAGTGTTGGCTAAGAAAATTCATGTCTTGAACAGATGATAGTAAACAAAATGTTTTCTCCAGAAGTTACTAAATTTTTCAAAGTGAATGAAACCATAATGCACGTTAATTCACCTTAATTCATGTTGTGATGAGAATTTCCCAACCTCGCTCTGCATTTCTACACAAATATTTGTATTATTTACCCATAAACCGAGTTTATTAAATGAAATGAGACACTGAGTATTCCATTTTACAAACATTTCTCCATAAATTAAGTCATATTGGTAACAGATTTTGAGCCCAACTAAGTCCAAAGCACTAGAAATAGTAGAATAAACTACTAAAAGGGTCACTTTTCATGTGTTTTATATTGGCAAGAAGTAACTTCAACCTTTTGTTTAAAAAAAAAAAAATGAGGAAAAAACCAATTTAGGTATGTTGATGATCACAATACCTCCCATGAAATTGTGAATGTTTTTGGTGTACTTTTGAGGTATCAATCNGCAGCTTTAACATTTAATATTTAGGTTTATTCCCCTCCCTTCTCTCTCTTCAGATGATCTCCATGCAGGAAACCTTCGCACTCAGTCCTCGTGCTTAGGGCTTATGGCTTTGCTCTCCCAAGCCTCTAAATACACATTTCTGATCAGGACTGGGACAAATATACAGTACTACAAGAATTGTAATCCTATACCACCAACAGTTCTACACTCAAAGACATTCAAAAGCAGAAATGATTTTTTCTATACAAGACTCTTGATGCATCCATTTACTGTCCAGAAACTTCTCAGCTGCTTTCTTTATTAAACTAAGGCTCTATTACCAAAAATCTAGTCCTAGAGGAAGCCAGCTGTAAACTGTATTTGTCAGTTATGAAAATGAATCTAGAATCAACTGGGTATGTCATGATGGACTGTAAATGGGCCGATTTGTGTGTATCTTGATTTAATGTGTTCTGCAGAGAAGCACCTTACTGCTTTTAGAAGTAGCTGGGATCTGCTGTTAGGGAAAAAAGAGTCTTGATTATCTCTTGGATGTTGAGCCCTAATAAAACATAAAATTGCTTAAAAGAAGTATCAGTAGTCTCCAAATTAGGTGATAAGGGAAAGAAAGGAATTTAAATAGTTCAGTCATAGTATATTCCATTTCTGGATTGGTTACAGCATCCTGGTACACTCGCCCCTACATCTGACACTTCAGTGTGTATATAACATACTTCTGAAGTTACAGAGTCAGTTATATTCATGCAAATCTTAAGAGCTACCTTTTTTTTTTTTCTGCTCAGACCATGCAATCAAAAATAGCTGAAATTTTATGGAAAATAAGTTTCCATTGTGAACCTATATACTCAAAGCCAGCAGGTAAATAGACTAATGCTTTTGTTTTCCGGTATCCATAATTTCTTAAACTTCTCTTAGAGTCTGCACAAACTGTTTGAACACTCAAAGTCAGCAGTGACTAGGAAAACAGGATTGCAGATGCCACCTCTCTCTGACTCTGTGTGCTGTTTGTCACAGGTGCCACTGACTGCACCAGTGTGTCATGCTGAGTGACAGTCAAGTGTTTTCATACAAATGTCTTCTAAACAGCCTTTCCCCTCCCTGCCTCTATCTTCTTCATTGCACTCCCTGTTCTTGTGATAATGGTGCTCCCACATCTCTTACAATTTATTGCTGATTTAGAAATTGTTGCTGCCATCAAACCTCAGACCAGCAGTGGGCCACAGAATGGATTATCAATCTTTCATAATCTAATATAAAAAGCCATTGTAGTGTGGTATTACTAAATATGCTGTTAAACTAATTTGAAAATCAATAAAATAGCTTCAGTTATAACAGTGGTATCAGAGAGCATAAATAAAAGAGTTCTGTTTCTTCCCTTCTTTTCACTGTGAGTAGTAACGTGACAAGGGAATTCAGCAGCTACTCTGCTCTTCAAAGGATTCCCAAAGGCAAATTTTAGGGTGTTGCTCATTAAGTGTGAGCATTAAGGAGAATTACAGAATCAGGAATCTCTTCATTTTCACATCCAAAGTGATAGCAAATGGCAAGCTAGCAGCCACCCTGCTCTGCTCCCTAGAACCAGCCATGGATCTGGTGTATTTCTGTATTATACTGTATTTATCTGGTCATGTGTGATGGCATGGTCATTTGCAACAATAACAACGTAGCGCCAGAATGCCACTTACTGCTGTGGCAGCTGTATCAAACTCTAGCAGATTAACAGGCTTTCTGTAGGCAAATAGCACCCAAAATACTCATCCACCCAGGGAATTAGGCATCTGTTAACTTTATCTGATAGTTTCTTTGTTACACAGTTCATTCTCTTGGCAATTGACCTTCAGAATAAATGTGAAATGCAAACCTCAGAGCAGGAAAATTAGGGTTTTCCCCCTAAAATCTATCAAAGCACTTAGTAAAATGCATCACTATTGGCTCAGACAGAATACTTCCTAATTTAAGGCTGACATTTATATGTTATTCTAAAATAGCTAAATATAAATACTGTAGAGACAAAAGAAGCTAGAAACATCAGAATGAGTAGTTAAACTTTTACATCACTTAATTTTAAAAGTTAGGTTAATGGCACGAGGTTCTAAAATTTGTAAGAATGGGGGATTTATGGGTTTGCAGAAGACCTTTAGAAAGCTATGTACATGTATAAATGATCGTTAAAATATTTTATGGAGAGCTTTTGAAGAAGAGTGCTTTGGTTTCATTGACACTTGCTTAAAACTGCAATATTTCACATAAGAGTAATGTGGAGCTGAGAAAGATTATTTTACACTTTTAAGTATGTACTGACTTTGATAGCATTCAGATATCAACGCTTGTGTAACGTAGTGCCCTTGTAGGCAGAAAACATGTGTCAAGTAGAGCTGGTAAAAACAAAAGTTACTCTGCGTGTTTTTTGATTAAATTGGCCTTTGAGAGGGTAGAAATTTTTGTGAGGCTTTTTTCATGCTTGTGCTGATGCAAAAGACAAGAGGCAACCAAGATATTTAAAATATATTTTAATAATTTTTTCTGGAAGCTAAATAGATTAACTTTCTTCTTACTGTTTCTCTGGGAATAAATAAATTCCTTGAGTAGTTACTGACAAATTAGAATTTACCTCAATAATCACAAAAGTTTGAGGGTGAAATTTCTCTCTCCAGAAGACAGGATGACTTGTAGCTCATATGTTAATGACATGGATTTGAGTGGGGAAAAAATGTTTTCTGCAAGCAGTGGTGGAAGATACACATCCACCCTCTCAAACACATGGTCTTCTCTAGGAAAAATGGGAGTTACCCTACCTTTGGTAAATTTAAAGTACTTTTGGTTACATTTAAATCTAAACAGAGGCTTACTTATAAGTTTTGGCATTTTGAGTCAAATTAGCCACCCTTTCAGGTTCTGTGTGAGCAGGTAGCGCTGTGCAAACATTCTGATGAGACTGGACCAGCCGGTGCCGAGGACCAGACGTTCTCTACATTATATGGATCTGGTTGGGTTTTGCTTTGGACTGGCTGATCTCATCTCCTGGACTAAAAGCTGATTTGTGTTTGGGGTGCATTGCACGTACTCCAAGAGCATCCCTCAGTTTATATTCAATCAAGTTTATGCACCCTCATACCGGTCCAATGTGTGTCACAAACCCAGAGGCTGTGTCACAGTGGGAACCACATATGTGTGTGGGAAGCAACACTCAGGTTCACTTCAGAAGTGCACTTCTGATCTGAATTAAAAGGTTTATGTAGTTTCTATCCCTCTCCCAACACTAGCAACTAAAGAATAAGGTGTCTGAAATACCGCAGCTGTTAAACAGCATGTCTGCAGCAAAGGTTTCTTCCTAATCTCCATCACTTATCAGTGATAAAGATGCAGAGATCTCTGAGGTGTCTTGGGAGAGAATATGGAACTGCTGTATTTGTGATGTCTCGTTTTTGTAATTTGTGGGCATAACAGGGAGTAGTTCCATCCAGAGCGACCCATGATTCCTTTCTTTGTACAATTTTTAAAAGTTTTACTCAGCCGTTGGCTCCTTTTTCAGAATAACGCTTCCACATTGTAATCAGATTTGTACTCCCTAAAAATGAAGCAATTACCTGCTCTGTACAGGAACATATTTAACTAGCAAATTTTTTCCTCTCCTTTGTTTTGTGACCCAACACAATAACTGTAGAACAAATGGAGTTGCTTTGAATTTTGTCACATTGCCTTCCACCATCTGTATGGTGGGACCTCTGTGCTGAAGACTGATGTGTCAGTAAATATCCAAACCACTGCCCTCAGATATTAGGAATCAGCTGGCTGACTAACCACTGAAGCAATTTAGATCATTGATACCATTTCTTTTGTTAGCTGAGGACTGAAATGAGTCGTATTTAGGGAAAACTATTTGTCCTTCAGTAAAAAAATTGTATCGGGGAAGCAAAACGTTTACCTGTGTGTGCCTGAGGCACCCGTCTGAGTGGGCTTGGAGGAAGGCTCTGTCAGCCCTGGCCTTGGTGGCAGGCCATGCAGGGCTGGGGAGCAGCGTGTGGACAGCACAAACCCCCAGCTGGGACTGTGCTGTGGTGCCCACCTGGCACCGTCTCTCCGGGTGCTCTCTGCCTTCTCTGCTCCTGCTGTGGCACAGCTGTGCCTCCCCACCAACCAGCGCCACACACCCAACACAAAAATAGCAAAGCAGGGACCCTCAGTATCCATTTCTTCCTTTAATTCATTTGCAGAGGTGTCTTTTGAACCCCTCCTTTACAGAAACCAAGACATCAATAACAGGAAATACAAAATCTCCAATAACAGGAATGGTTAATACCAGGCTTTTACTTATGAAATTACTATAAATGGAGTCATATTACCATGAGTGGGTTTAAGAAATGTAGGGCAAGTCCCAGCAGCCCTGGAGAGGTTTCTGAGACTGGGCTGAAGATTTAAGAGAAGGCACCTGCTTGTCTGCCCATGGCAGCTTCCCTTGTAGTAAACTGAGCACAGCTGTCACAGCTTCTTGCTCGAGGGCGGAGGGAAAAACATCCCCTTACACATCACACCGTGCTAATCTCCACACTACCTTGGATTTTTGGTTTACTGAAAAAAAGTGAACAGAATCAATGAGGACAATTTAAAATGTTTCAGCAGCACACTGCTCTTCCTCGTGTGGGTGACACTGCCCAGCCAAGTATTCAGCTGGCTGTCACCCACCACAAGTATGTCCAGCTAACTCTGGGCGAGAAGACTGTTCCAAAGCAGAAATGCTCTAAATAAAGATGCTTTGATAAAGATAACCACCTTTTAACCTATACTAACATTCAGAGAATCTCAAAGCAATTTTATATTGCATATGCTTTCTGGAAGCACATCAAGAGGTATTTAAGGAATTTAAAGTGCTTGAGGCATGAAGTAAGGGCAAAGGGAATTATCTTGCTTTAGGCATCACGACAGAAACAGTTGCCGGAGGCAGGAAACTGTCTCTGGTCAGGGCAGGTGGGATTACTGCAGATATCTGAGGCTCCTGCAGTCCAGCACTTCATACAACACCACTGGACACTTTGCTAGATCTGTAATGCAATTGTTCATTTAATACTTATTTGTAATATGTGTTTCTTAAAGTTCCAGACTGTACTACTTGAGCTAAAATTCTACCTCAGAGTTTTCTGTTTACAAAAACAAGCAAAAAATGCACTGGTGTTCTCCTTTTTCTTTCACATTGCTCAGTGGTTTCTTGTTGTGCTGGTTCTGCCTTACCCAAGCTTCTACTGACGTCGTTTTGGTGTGAATATTTTAATCTGCTACTTGGATGCACTGGTGACTTGTACTGTGCTGTTTCCCTGTTGAGTAGTATTAAAAAGTTTGGAAATCTACTACTAAAAAATATTTCATTAGGACTCATTTTATATTTACATTCTCTCTAATTACAATATTAGTAAGGTTTATTAACACCATCTTTGCTGATCCCATAAAAAATTATTGAAAGCAGGTGATCTAGCATACTTATGTAATTTATTTTCCTTTACAGCTGGCAAAGATTTAGAAAAGACTAAATTCCACCATTTTCACAAAATCAAAATGCTAAATGTGATAGATGAGCTAAATATGAAAGATGAGGTCTGAAAGTGAGCTTGTTTTTTCTCCAGCAAACAGGCAAACCTTAGCAGCTTTAATTGTAACCCTCACTACAAGCATTTTATGCCTGTATTAACAGACTACGTAAAATACATAAATGCCATGTTAAGCACAGCCATATGAATCTGCCAGGAAGGTGCTACAAATTTGGATTATTCCAACATTCAGAGTATAATCTAATAATTGCTAACCATCACTGATCTTGCTACAGCCTCTTTTATGAGAAGTCAGAAGATTATAACTTATTTCATGCAGACCCCTTTAGTGTGGTTGATTCCAATTCTAGAGCCCCTTTCTGCCACAGAGGAAGAGAAGTTTCAAAGTAAAACAGAACAGTGAAAACAAAAAAGAAACCTTAAAATACACAGTATTAAGGATGTTCAGGTGATGCAGTAAATTCCCTTCGCTCTGCCATTAAGCCCAGACAGGAGATTTCACGTGCTGCCTGAGTTATGTCCATGCTAACTTGGGCTACTGACTCTGTTGGATTTACCATTGGGTGTTTTGCATTAGAAGGGACCTTAAGGATCATCTAGTTCTGACCAGTAAAGCTTTACTTTTCTCTTCATGCAGAATGGGAAGGTTTTCAGAATGTCACATAATTTCTTACTTGTCCACGTTGTTATTGTCAAGCTGTGTTTCAGGTGTAGACTTTTATTGCAAAGTGCTCCAGCTCAGCAATCTTTCTGGTATAATGGGGAGAATTTTGACATTGGCAGCTTCTTTGGGTATTACACCAACTCACCCTACAATCAGGAAAAAAAAAAAAAAAAAAGGAAAGCCATCAAGATTGAAAATGTTGCTGTGAGGGTTGTCCTGCAGAAAGATTTGCTTGCCCATGTGCCCATGCAAGGCAGGTATATTTTAAACAGATACCAATAATGATCTTTGGATTTCAGCACAATAAACATCCTGCAATGAACATTTTGCCGCAACATCTGTAGAGCACAAATGTCAGCAGATAAGAAAATTCATGACCAGTTATGCAAGCAGGTATAAACTTGAATTGACTTGAATAAAACAAAGCATATTAACACCAACAAGAAAGAA
The DNA here is from genome assembly GCA_013390105.1 of Tichodroma muraria. Lineage (NCBI taxonomy): Eukaryota > Metazoa > Chordata > Aves > Passeriformes > Sittidae > Tichodroma > Tichodroma muraria. The sequence goes on from WAAG01043868.1 coordinate 8,949, forward strand.
AAGAACACCAAATGCGTTTGAAAGGTATTTTAAGGAATAGTTTGTTATTTAAATATTTAATATAAATCTTCATCCTTCCAGTCGTAAACACAGATTGCCTTGAAGTTAAATATCAGCCTCTCAACATAGCTATAATTTATGGGCATCATTTATTCCTTGGTGAAGTATTTTACCTCTCTTTAGTTACATAAATAATCTCTCCAAGACCTGTTAATTTATTCATTGCCTGTTAATCCTCATTTGTCGCCCTTATTTTAAAAATATACATTTATCTCCTTTAATGAGAAACAGGAATAAAAGTCATTCTCAGCTGGTTCAAGGAAGTGTCAGAATGTGCAGAGTAGTTAGATTAGTGTGCAAAGCTCAAAAAAAAGTGCTCAAGGCAGTCATAGCCCTGGAATCAGAGAACAGCAAGTTTGGGAAGAAAAAAAGAGGAAAAAGGCAAGAAAACAGAGAGCCTTAATAGATATATATATATGGTATTAATATAAACCAGAAATATAAAATAGAATATGTGCTATATATAGAGAGAATGCAAAACAGCTTAACTGCATTATGCTCTATACTGCATTGGTCCTTACAGAAATATTTCACTGTGTAGATGATGAAGAGAAGATGATTTGTGTCATTATCAGTCTGAGTAGTCTTGAGATGCCCATCTCTCACTGTGGGCTGCGTCAGGTCAGTGGCCGGGCACGGTGTGGAACAGACCTGTGCCTGTAACACAGGTGATGCAAGCATCTGCTGGAAGAGAGCTACTCACGGTGTGCTTTGCCAAGACACGTGTGGTCATCATTGCTGCAAAGTGCTCCCCCTCAGCAGTTCAGAATTTGGTTTTGTGCCTGGTCTCTCAATGAACTCATGTTGGTAGAAAGGGCGGTGTTTTCTTGTGTGTCTGCAAACATCATCTCCCACGTGTCTTCAGACTGCCATGATACAACAAAATCATTCTGTCGGTTCACAGCACCCTGGTAGAAGGTGTGGGAGGGTTACAGCACTGCTCAGGGAAGACCTTGGCCTCCTTTTCAATTGTGTTGAAATTGTGACAAGCTCAATAGGTGCAGTAAACTAAACATTATTCTCTTAACCAAGAGCCGAATTCCCACTTTTTTGCTTAGAGAATTCTTACTGTGGCATGCTGCAAGGCCAGGGTATTAGCAAACTAAGAGGCACAGAAGTTTCTGTAGAATTCCAAGTTGTCCCACACAAATAACTATTACCATAATAAAGAAATAAATCCCAATCTTTCACTTCCAGATTTACTCAACATGTATCTCCAGTATCCCTGAAGTCAGAAGTGATTTTGTAGAGAACTGACACAGCTTTAATCTAGTGGAAAAAAATTATTTCTCAAGCAGCTTATAAAATTGGGAAAATATAATTGCCACAATGGCTGGTGCAGCTGCGTTACCGGAGCTGTTTTCAGAGAATAAATAATTTCATTACCACTAAAATATTTATATCTTTCCCCAAGCCTTCAGTTTGATTTTGTTTTTCAAATAGTATTCTGCGTTTGGTGTGCTTTTATTTTCTTCATCACAATAGGTATCATTTTTCAATGACAGGATAGCAGGTCAGTTTTGTACAAGATACTCACGACTGGTTTGAGGAACAAGAGGTAAAGAATTTGTTTTAGAAAATCCAGCTCAAGGGAGAGTCAGATTTCGTATATGCATATCACGACTAAGTTCAAAGATTCAGATCCATCAAATTATGCACAGCTATCTTGTTTGTATGTGTGGATGTGTTATACTCTTCCTTCCCATCCATTTCTTGCTGTTAAGTGAGACTGAAAACTTGCCATCTAGTATAAACATGTTTAAATGTAGTATCCTGAATATCTTTTTATCTGAAAAAGAGTATCTTTCTAATCAAGATGCGTAGCTGAGTGAGTGCAAGAACTGTGATGTATGTATTACAACATCATTAGGGTTAAGGCTGTCCTTAATCTTCACCTGAGAAACCTTGTGCCAGGTTGGAACATAAATTTATGTCTGTAAAAATGCTGAAGGATGAAATGTAATATCTTGATGGGCTAGACAGATGTAAAGGCATTGGGAGTCTTGCACAGCCTTTATGAAGAGAGCCCCATGTCCAGCAAACTGAGTTTGTTTGGCTTTTCCACCCCAGCTCCTAAATACAGCTGACCATGGGTGTATTTGAGAGGCCTCTGATAAAACATAAGGCCACTTCACTTCTAAAATAATGAAAAAAAAAACGAACAACAAACTCTCCACTTTCTCACTTCCCTAAAAAATAAATGAACTTCCAGTGTGTTCAAGATTGATATTATCAAAGCAGAGGCACTTCTCCATACCTCTTGTGCTGATGTTCTCAGCCTTTAAAATTGGTAATGAAGAAGATAATTATGGTGATCACATCAAACACTTTTTGGCTGGTTTCTTTTCAGTCTCCTGATATATACAAATGCCTCCCCATGTTCAGATCCTGCAGGTAATCAGTGTACTGTTAATTTTACTGACATGTAAGGTGACTTGTATATTTACATGCAGGTTCTAGGTGTGGTTCCACATATACCTTTTGTATTTATTCTTATCTATCTTATCCGTGCTTTTGACAACATATTGATAGAAGGGCTGCAAGCAATCATCTGAAGAGCTGCTGGTCTGTGAGCAGAGAGTGTGCCAGGGAGGGCTGGGAGCTCACACCCAAGCTGGCAGCGTGGGCTCTTCAGAGGGGCAGGTTGCTCCCTTTGGGCAGATTATCAAGTAACTCATATGGTATGAGAAACAAATGGATGTAACCTCTGTATTGCCAAACAAACAAAAAACAAAAACAAAAAAAAAAAGTTACAGAGCCTGAAAACAGCTTAAATTTATCTATAAGAAAAAGAATTATAAATAGCATCCATAAAACTGCTTGGAGCAGCTGGTTAAGTGTTTTCCTTTTCGTGTGCTAAAATTGTCCCACGGAAGGTTTCTAAACCTTGTCTATAAATTCATCACCATGGAAAAGTGGTCCTTAGGAGAGAACATCCTGTGAGTCACCATAAGCTTTCTCTTTGTAGTACTACATCTAGTTCCAAAGGGTTGCTTTGAACTCTCATATTAAAAAAAAAATCACCTGGCCTTTATCTGAAAATTATAAAAATATGAACATTAAAAATCTGTTGTACTTAGTAAAATAACACTTCTTGTTGCAGGCACACACGCACTTAATCTGTTTATGCTTAACAGGAAATTGGATTGATATCTGTAAGGAAAGATAGGCCAGTAAATACACTACAATTTGAAGTATATGCGGTGTGGAATTGTAGCTGCACTTTTCAATGCATCATTCTTTAAAGTGAAACAAAAATTTTTCATGACAATTTCTTTTCTCTCCTTCTGCTTCACACATTTGGTTTCCATGTTCACTGAAAATGTAGTTAAACAGTTTTATTTTCAGATTTATTCCAAAACAGTTTTTGAAAGTTGATTTAAAGAAAACCCATTGCATAACTAAGCATCCAAAACCACCTCCATTTTTTTCAAAACAAGTTACTGTACAACACCTGACAGTGCAAAAAGCAAAGTACATTTGTTTATATTTGCTCCCTGACAGTGTAGGTTGCTTCCAGGGCACACACAGACACTGCTCAGCAGTGTGCACCTTGCATCCTTTCTCAGGAAAGATGGTTGAACGCAGTGCAGTACAGTCACACAGGATTCAGCTGGAAGCCAGGATACATCCAGGTTGTGCATTAAACTGGGAAATACTCCCAGGTGCAGCTGTACCTTTGCAGACTTACTGCTAGGTTTGTCTCACTGGTCTCTTTCTTCAAGGCAGATGGTAGAAAGAAAAAATGGCACAATGTACCAGGGGTCATGGTGCCATCAACCATCCAGCATTTTTAATTCAAAGACTCTACCATACATCTCTGCTTTATATATATTTAATCTGCTCCTTTCCTGCAGTATCATTTCTCCTGGGAAGATATTCTGCAGTACAGACTCTTTGAAGAGAAATTTGCAAATAGCATTTGACCCCAGTCTAGGTGTGCAAGGTGTCCCTCTGCTGAGGGACTCTCCTCATTGCTGTTGTCAGAGATACTCTACCTGGACAAAAGCTATTGCACCCCAGCTCAGCACTGTCACTTTGCTCGTGTCCCTGGGAGGAAAATAAGAGGGCTCCCTGTGAGACTCTCAGTTGTGGCAGTATTTAGCAGTTAGCATCATGTGTAATTGTTTCTGGGCTTAGTTCTTGCAGATTTACAATTTCTTCAAAATAGCATCCTAAACTGATGAATGGTTCAGAACCCAGGTCTCTATTATGCTTGTATGAGGCACAGGAATAGGTAATTGTCCTGTAATTAAAAAAAAGCGCCTATTGTTTTTCTCTTGCTTAACCTAGCTAGACTCCATGGAAAGCAATGGAATTATGCCAGCGTATTGCAGTAACACCAGCAAAAAGAGAATTTCCTTACAGGATTTTCCTCTTTTTTTTTCCAGTAAATTTGGTTTATTCTCCAGTTTTGAAACCTACAGGTCCTGTTCTTTTGCAAAATTGTGGAGGGGCATGTCCTGTTTGTCCTTTATTTGAGTAGTGACACTGAAAGTGTACTTTCCATGAATTAAAATACATAATCATTATGTGGAAACAAGCTAGGCAATAAGTCATGATGGAATAGTTTGGGGAAACTTAGCATGCTACAGACATGTCATGCAGCAGTATTTCACACCATAACATTTTTTTACTCCATAAATATTTTCATCTTTCTTGCTGTAACTTGCATAAATGAATAAATGCATAGAAAACACTAATGATAAGCTCTAAATTAAATCTAAGCTCACCATCTTGACATTTACTTTTTAAAATATGTATGAGGCAATTCCTCTGATCTTTTTTTTATACACTTACAAACACACGCTTACAAGTTATTTGTGTTTCAGGGCCAAGTACAATAATGAGTAAAGGCTTCCTCCTCCTATTGCTGAAAGATTTTGTACAGTCGTGAGGGCTTGAGGATCAAGGTCTTAAATTGAGCTCCAGAGATTGCCTATCAGGAGTAACTAAATGCTTCCAAGCTTGGTCCCGTTCAGCAGCAGGAATTGCTACATGCCTTTAACCCTCATTCTCTGTGCTTTGAATGATCATTACCTACAAAAAATACAGAGGTTTTCTTTGTTTCCAGTTATTTTCTGAAGCTATTTATTCAAGAAAGGTTCCAAGACATGTTAGAAAACTTGATGGACTTAATGGCTGAATTAAAATAACTAGGGTGAAATGCAGTAGTTCAAGTTTAAGATCATACATACAGGAATTTCCCCCTATTACTGCAAATCCTTTGGTTGGATCAAGAAGAAAAAAAAACAGCAATGCAGTATTCAGCCACAGGATGACTGATTTTCAGTGTGTTAGGACCATAAAATTGAGTTTGTATCAGAATTTTCAAAGGAGTAACAATGCTTACACAGTGCTTTTGGTCCATATTCAGAAGCAGAAAGCCAGGAACAAGTGCAGAGAAGAGCTGCAGGGACATCTGATGAAATGATCTCCAGATATCTCATCAACCAAAATTATTCCCTTACTCTATTAAATTATTTCTCCGAAGACGGAAATCATTTTGGATTGAATACATTACAAGCATTACATGTATTACAATGAGAGGAACAGAGTACTATTAGAAAAGACCTGCTGGTCGTAAAATCTTCCTCTTTGCTCTTAAAGGAAATAATGTAATAAATATGGCAAGTTTTTTTTCTGGGCCACCTATAGGCATTCTCTTTAAATTAGAGGAGAGAAAAAATAAATTAAAAATAAACGCAAATTTAAGTGAAGAACATGACTTATGAAAATAAAAGTAAGATTTCCTCTTCTCTGTTCTTCAAAGATAGAAATATTATCTGATACTTGAAAAGAAGTCATCAAGGCAGATAAATTACATGCTCCATTCAGTGGTTGTCACACAGTTGGAAATGTGCAGGTATTTGACTGCAGTGACAAGTAAAGGTCAAGTAAAACCATAACTTATAAAAAGTGGAGTCCAGATGGATTTTGTTCTATAAATTAAGGATTTTCTATGAACTTCAAACATTTAAAAGGAAGGGTTTAAACCTTACATTTGTGTGTGGTAAGCTGTTTATTAGTATCAGAAAAATAGCTCTTTTACTTACTTTTGGGTATATGGGATTTTTAATATAAACACACTTTAAAAAATATGGTAAATCAATTTTAGTGTCTTCTGTTCATGGTAGTGCATACTAAACTTAGGCAATTTTATCAGAATAGCACCAGTTTAAAATTTTCATTTAAGACTCTAGAAGACTGCTTTCATTGAAAATATATTTTATATGTTCCAGGTTTGTAGTTTGCCTGAACAACCAAAAGTGGGGGTTATTTCTAACCTTTGGGCATATTTCAGAATTTCATAGCTGTCTCCAAAACAAGAGAGCATGGACATCTCTTGTTTGGAGTCTTTTCTGTTATTCTACAAATCTCAATACATTGTAAAAATTTGGAGATGTGGAAAATATTATATTTGAAAAAGTAAAAGTTTTTTTCCAACATCATTGAAAGCTATGGAGTATATGCAGAATGCTTCAAGACTTGGGAAGAGTTGCAGTTTTGTTCTGTGAAAGCTGTATATAGTGCTTATATTCTATGGTCCCTGCCTTGCTCCCATTACCATGGCCATCAGGAAGCTTAAAAGCCATGGGTTTATTTGTGTCTGCACATTCTCACAAGTTTAAAGGATGAGATCATCCCTGTTCATAGGGGCAGGGAGTTGAACCATGCTTACACTGTCAGCTGAGCATAGCTCTGCACCCCAGCCTGTCCGTCAGGCTTCGCAGGCACGTGTGCACCCGGTCTCAGATTCAGGCTGAGTGCCAGGCTTTGGCAAGCACCTGTGCTTCAAGCGCACCCACCACGACAGAGCCCAGAGTCTCGCTGCAGACAAACCAATCCGCCGTCAAATGTGTCTAACCGAATGCAGAGTGTGTGGTTTTTGCACATGGATGGATACAAAGCATGTGGAGCTCAGTATAAGGAACCTTCTGCCAAGCCATCCCTGAACCCCACTGGAAATGACCTGTGATTGTTCCTTCTAGGTCTTAAAGAAAGTCTGAGTATACAAAGTTTAATGCAGTCCTCTACCATTGAACCTTTTCCCCCTTCACCCTTCTGCTCTTGGTATCTAAATTCTGTAACAACCTTCTGTCAGATTTGGTGTTTTTTCTTTCACTGAGGCCAAGAGCAAATCTGCTGCACAGTCCTGAGATTCTTAATTTGGAAATAGTTGCTGCAGTTGTCTCAAAATGTACATGGAGCTAAGAATGAACTGAAGCAACTCTGAAGCTCAGAAAAGCCAGTGAGCTTCTGTGTGGACTTCTAGAACAATGGAAGCTGTGGGAATGTGCAGGCCATGGACTGGGCTCTGGCCTGAGCTTAAGCTAAGTGATCAAGACATGGATAAATGATGGGACATGGACTTGAGAAATTGCTGAATATGACAATGTCAGAAGCTGACAAAAAATTCAGAGAGCACTGTGAGGTACAGCTGGATCTTGCAGAAGGTAAAGGAGGAGGTACTTGAGAAAAGGTTGAATTTCACAGGTAATTGAAAGGGAGTACTGGGGACATTTTTTGGGCAACAATACGTGGGTAACCCTATCAGTGATACCATATGAAACTGAGATCAGCTAGAAATACCAGATTTGGGTAATGATACAGCAAAGCTGGGACCAGTTGAGGAAAAGTGATTAGGGATGAGTTGTTTATTTGAGAGGAGGTAGCGAGAGCAAGGTAGTGGTGAGAGGGAGGATGAAGAACAGGAAAAGGGACAAAACGTGTGCAGCTAATGTAATCAGATCTGTTCAGAGCACTGGCTGGGGAGTAATTGTTTGCTACAGTCTAACCAGGATATTAAATCAAGCTTGTCTGGCCCCACCACACAAATTCAACATGCGTCTGCAGGATGAAGAGGGAGGATAAGGGGTAGCTCTCCTCTTTGGGCAGAGGAGCGCCCAGATGGAAAGATAAACATTCTGGTCCTGTCAGGCTTATGCCAGGCCTATCCCAGGCCTGACAGCATCACCACCTACTCATTGCTTCCTCACAGAGCAACTCAGTTTATTGCCATAAGCCATGGCAATAAAGAAGTAGATGGAGTTATAGCAGAAGCTACTTTCAGTAGTATGTTACCAGAATGATGATGATCCTTTCTTTAAAAGTAGCAGTAGTTCAAATAATATGTCATTGGAAGGATCGTATCCAAGTTAAACGATCATCAGCTGTCTCATGCAAATATGTTATTACAACATGTTTCTTAGGGAATTAACACGAATGAGTATACATGCTGTTTCATTTAAGCAGATTACTGCAGCCTCCCCCTGGATCTTAATCCTGCACAGTTAGCACAATATTTCCTTGTCATCTGGTGCTTAATTTGGTCTGTTTGTTTAAGTGTTTATTGGTCTTGTTACTTCTTATTTTATTTTCTGCCCTGAATCACTGCCCTCTTTCTGTCTTCTTTTGCACATGACTGGATGACACTTGATGAAGCAAGACAGCATTCCTTACCGTACACAGTTCATTTTTCTTTTCTGAGACAAAGACATGCACTGAAGCAATTGTTTCCCACTTCTTGTGTTTAAGCTAGATGGCCCTGTAGCCAGTGTTTATGAGACATTGAAGGCCAGCTTTTATTGGAAAAGCTTTGTTCCTTAGTTGGAATGAAAACCGAAATTTTTGCAGACACTAATATTTCCATACCATATGTCTGAAACGAAGCTGTGCAGAGGAAGACTGCTAGTAATATGGCATTGCTTTAGTCTGTAAAGTTTCCTGCTTGGTAAAGAAAACCTTTTGCACCTGAAAAACCTCTATGAAACTCAGATATTCCATGCCTGGGAATTAACATGTAAGTCCAGCTTCCCAAGAAGTCATCTGTGCTATGCTGATAAATATAATACAGTAACATACTTTGCCTCCTCAGCATTTCTGCCTACATTACCCAAGCACGTATTTTTCGTTCAAAATTACAAATTAGCTGGCTCTTTCTTATACTAGGAATGATATCAGTTTTCCCTCCTTAATAGCTAAAAGGCAGAAAATATATACATTGCCATCTAGACAATACAAATGGCGTCCTCTTCTGTTTGGATCAGCATCTGCTGTAATACAGAAAACCATACTGAAGGGCTCAGGAAGTTTTGTAAAGTTCCCTTTCTAGATGTACCCACCAGGTCTCAGGGAAAAGCCCAGCCTTATTTGTCTATCTTGATTTTGTAACAGTATTGAGTCACAGTCAAAACTCTTCATCCCAGTAACTGAGAGAGAGAAAAGCATTAATGTTTTATTATTTCTTAACCTTTTGACTATCAGAATTTAGTGGAGAAAAGGGAATGAAGCAATTGATCTTTCATGACAAATGATATCTGATGGCATATTGGGAGTTGACAAGAGGCTTTCATACTGCAGATCTTTTCAGGTGTGTCATTCAGCCTTAATGAACCGCTGAAGTGCAGCAACTATGGCAGCTTGTACTCAAGAACTGTAATCCCTCCTCTACTATTAGGAATGGATGCCTGTAAGTGGGGATTTATTTTCGTTCCTATTTTTTCTATAGGTATTTGATTTATAGTGTATCACTTCTTAAACTGTGTTTAAAAGACTTGTAAAGCCTTTGTAAACATACTTTTATTAAATTCCATGAGAGAGCAGAGATCTGATTAAAGTTCACACTAGTCAGGAGAAAAAACAATAAGAAGGATTTTCCTGAAGGAAATGAGGAATTTACATAAATGCAGTTCATGCCATGTGACTTCATCAGGAAAGTTTCATGAGAGAGAACTGCTAATTCCATCAGTAAAGAAGTTGTAGATTAGTTTTTAGTCATTTTAGTCTGTAGATTAGTGCTGCAGATTAGTTTTTTGGATCCATCTGGGCTGTTCATAGATGAGTAAAACTATGAAGTAAATGGGAAAAAAAGTAAATGAAAAAGCCAAAGAAATAAACCAAAAGGTTTTAGTCCCCACTGGCATCAGGGAGTATCACCCTTCTCAGGGCCACGTAGCATATTTTGTGTTCCAAAAGCAGCTGTGTCATTTGTCATGCTGTGTCTGAAAAATATAAGGGGGTGATGAAGGGAAAAAAGGATGTCATTGTATGTCAGTGCTGGCCAACAGCTGGTCACCCATTTTGCTCAGACATGAGGCTGTCCCTGGAGACATCAGACGTCTGGCTTCTTCTCTTTACTCACCACACTCACTCAGTCAGTTCATTTGCTAAAGCTTGTGTTCAGCTCTTGGCAAAGGTTTTCAACTGTGTTTACACAAAATTCAAAAGATGTCACTAAGTCCTAGCTTTAAATTCCATTAGCCTAATTGCTAGGGGTAAATTGAAAATTCATCATGGTGGATATAAATTTCTGCATTAATTTATACAAAATATATCCCGTCTTGCTGTTTGTTTAGAAATTTTTTTACATAGGGTTTAAAAAAAAAAGATTTAGAGGCATCATGGTTAGAAAAATAACCTTACCTGCATAAATCAGCAGACCGCTGACATATGTCTGCAGGCAGCAAAACTTTCCCTAGATATATATATATACATGATTACTTGCTTCTTTCCCCTCTACAGCTCAACATAAAGAATGGCAGGGGACCTCACCAGGGGATGGTCCTGAGTGTTTGGGATGCAGCAGCCATTTATCAACCACATTAGTACATGATCTGATAGATTTTGTTTGCTTTTAAATAGTGGGTAGGTTGCTGAATTTCTACCCTAAATTCAGTGGGTATTGCATAGCATTTAAGGTAATCATTGAATTTCTCTAGTGTGAAATGTAACCAGAAAAACTAAGAAGTTAAAAAATTATCTTAGGACCATGGGTTTTGGCTGTAAATGTCTGATGTAAAGCTAGATTTCCTGTCTGTGCTTTGTTGAAGAATGCATAATGATTATCCACTGACTAGCCAGCCTACAGCAGTGGGTGTTAGCAGATAGTTCTCAGGAATCCAGTGTGTTCCCACATCTTGCATGCACAAAATTTGAAAGGGCTTTGCCATAATGGCTTAACCATCTTTTACTAAAATACTAAAATTACCATGCTAAACTTCTTGCTATGAGCTCTCTAGCAGCAGAATCAGCCACAGCTTGAAGCATTTCCCAACAATGTGTCAAGTGATCAATCTGTCACAGCACCAATACTTTCCTCTCGAGGGCAGGTTTTTCATCACATTGGAAATGACAGAGTTGCTGAGCTAATCGAAGAGTTTACAGTGATGTGTATTGATTCAAGACCATACCTAAGTGATATCCGCTCCTTCAAAATTCCATTACAGCTGTGGAACACATGCTTAGCTACTTATTTCATTAAAATCTGGTTCTTATATGTTGGTTGTACCAATCCTTCCAGAAATGTCTGATGAAACTTTATTAGCTACATCAGCTTCCTGAGCAATCATTATTTCTTTATTACTTCTTTATTATTTTCTTCTTAATAGCATGTAGTACTTAGAAAGAAGTGAGTAATGGAAAAAAATATTACTGTTGTATGTGTGATAAATTAAAAGCATCTATTTTCATTTAAAAGATGCAGCAGTTGTAGTACTCTAAGAGATTTATTCCTTTCTGTGCAAGCTCCCATACAGGAGGTTAAACTTGGCTTGGAAGCATAGTAATTTCCCCTAAATATTTTGGGCTGCCAAATTATAACTGGAGAGCTTTCAGAAATCTTTTTTCTTAGGCATAAACCATTTGTTCAGTAAGGTTAACAGCAGCCAAGGAGAATGGACTGAGGTCCACACCTGTGGGTACATCAGTGTTGTTGCAGCAGTAACCTGTAGTCTAACTGGACCAAAAACTTTAATGCCATGAAGAAGTTGGAATGCTTGGGACCTGTCTACAGAGAAAACTCAGCAGGGCTGTGAACCAAAACTGGAGAGCTGAGACAGAAAGAAGGATCAGAGGCTAACCAAGGGGAGCAAACACTGACTGTAGAGACAAGACTAAAAAAGAATTGGGGGTTAGGAAAAATTATTTCCAGAAACAGGTAAGCCATTTCAGAATTCAGAATTTATTAGTAGTGCCTTCTTCTGAACTGGCAGTATTTAATGCTTACCTACGTATACTTTAAGGATTCTTGCAACAAAGGTGAGTTCTACCAGAGCTGTAGCTGCAGTTCACCAAAGGCAAGACCTGGTGCCTGAGAACAGCAGAAGCTTGGGAGCCTTCCTAGAACAGTAAGCCAGGAAGGGCACACTCTGCAGTGCTGTTTCTAGTTGGTCAAATATCTTCTCAGTAGACTCAGAACCTTCAGCAAAGTAAGAAATCTCACGAGGTATTTAAGGGACAAACTCTCACTGTCAAGGGAAATTCTACTGTTTAATATTCACAGATAATATAGAAACTTAGATAAATAAATTGTTTAAAAGGCATTCTGGCTAGTGTATGAAACTGCAGAAATAAAGATATGCATGATCTCCAAGGTCCCTTGGAAGAGACATACTGATTATCAACAGTACAAATTAAAAACTCAAAATGTAGAAAAATGCCAGAATTCACATTGACCAGTAAGGTTATTTCATCCCTCTTGTGTATGGCTGATATTTTAGTTACGTGATCATCCCCTCTATTTTCTGTGGTCTCCAGCATCCCATAGGTCATGACAGATCGTGGTCATTGAAGGGTCTTTCAGTTTCTTGTTTCCTGTGTGCAAAGTTATGTCCATTGAGATCATAGAATGGCTTGAGTTAATGGAAGGGACCTTAAAGGTCATCTAGTTCCACCCCCTACTGCCATGGGCAGGGACATCTTTCACCTGAACAGGTTGTTCAGAGCCTCATCCAACACGGCCTTAAACACTTCCAGGGATGAGGCATCCACGGCTTCTCTGGGCAATCATTTCTTGTGTTCCTCACAGCAAAGAATTTCTTCCTTGTATCTTACCTAAATTTACTCCATTTCAGTTTCTGATAAAGAAAGTGAATAAAATGAGCTACCAGTATCTAGAAACTTCTGAGCATGGATGAGCAGCTATTTACTTCACAAACTTTGTTCAAGTTTTAATGGGTAAAGCAAAAGGCATGCCCGAATATGAAGTTCACTTCTTTTTTCAAGTCAACTCCCCTCTTGAATGCATGAGAACAGTGAACTTTTCAAAGTCCATTAAAGGTTTAAACATTAAAAAAAAATGTATTTAATTTAATCTCATCCTTGGAAACAGATTAATCATTTCAGGAAAAAAAGTAATTTCTTTGTTCTGAGGCATATGTTCAGTATGGACTATGTCAGCCTGAATGGTTTAACTTAGAAGGAATGAACAAAACATTTGCGTAGAAATGGAAGGTCAAGCTGACACTGATCTGTAAAGGGCAAATAATTTCTATGGAAGTGCATAATCCAGCAGGAAGTTTAAAGGCAGAGCTCCAGCTCACCCCACATTTTGCAGGTGCTGAAAAAGAGCACAATTACAGTAGCTATCTGAACCTAATTACTATCCCTTTGTACTGCTGCAAAGACTCTTAAAGTGTCAATTCAATTTTCTGTTATTGGCAGTGATAAAGTCATACGAGTTGTTCCTGAGAGCGAGAGAGAAACACAGATCCTGAGGGCTGCATTCAACAGGCTTAAGGTGAGTTTGATTATTTTCACCTTCTTATTCTGATCTTTTTCGAATACTGTAGTGGGTTAACTGACCTGCCTTTCATTTGGCACTTCAAATTATTTTATTATCTGGAAAGATGTCTTTGCCCATTAAATTCCTAATTTACCAATAAAATAGCATAGGTATTAGATTCATCATGCCTGACAAATTTAACAGTTATTTCCTTAAATTAATACAGGTGCCACACTTGTAAATTTGTTTTCTTTGCTCTTCCACTTCTTTCTAGCATACATAGTTACTTCATTATCTGCTCAATGGTGTTATTTAAAGCACTGAGGTAATTCAAGTTGTGAACACACAGAGGAATATGAAAAAGGCTTGTTTGAGAATCTCTCTGGCAGAATAATTTTCTAGAGGCAGTTGACAGAGTGTCTAGGATAGCGAGCCAAAATCTTCCTTCCCTGGCCTTTCCCTGCAGATATAAATGAAAAGCAGCAGTGCCACTGCAGCAGTGCAGCACAGGAGCACTCTGCAGCACGCTGCTTGGCTGGCACAGCTTATGATGGCAGAGCAGTCTTTCCACAGCAGTCTGGCCCACTGTCTCAGAGGATGGGGACTACCTGTAAGACATGTCTATGGTCCCAAAAATAAGGAGTGTACCATGCACCTCCTCCAGGCACTGTGGGAAAGGGACCTTCTTTTATAGTCACCAACACATCCTGACCAGAGCAGAATCAGGGAGCAACTTGACCAATATTTTGAGTGCCACAGCATTTGGAGCACCTGCAAAAGCTTTGGGCTGCTCACTGCCTTCAACTCCAGCAAACTATGAGGCAGTCTGCAACGTAATTCTGCCTCTGTTGTTGAAACCTTACATCAGTAATTGTGTTCTCAGTGAGGAACAAATGAAGGTGCATATAATTTTTTACTGTTTGGGATACAAGTAAATCAAGTCTCTGCATACCAAATAAAGCAAAACTAAGGTATTAGAAGAGCTCTTATACCCTCCTGAAACCCTTCCATCTTTCAGTTATGATGAAGTGTTCTTGCTACTGTTTTTTAAAGAAAGAGGACTGAGCTACCTTAGGTACCTCAGCCCAGGAGAAGTCTTGACTGCTGTGAATATTCCATCAGTCAAGTCACTGACACCTTACTAGCTTTAAGTGGGAAAGCTGAGGCTGTCTTCAACACATCTGCATTTCTTAACGCCGTGTTTGGTTAGTTCCCCGTTCAAGATGCTGTACTTTCTAACCCCCATTCTCAAGACATCCAGGCTGTGCACATGTTGCATGAAAAATTTCAGTGTTCAACAGAGGCAGTGTCGTGATGCCATGGATTACCACACCTTGCACTGTAATGCCCAACTCTCCTAAAGAATATTGTCTCATATTTCTTTCTGCACTGCTTATTAAGGACCTGACCTCACCTGTGAATGTTACTGTAACATCCCAAAAAGGATACTTGTTTTACTCCCAATTAGGAAAAAAACTAACTATAAACCCAAGCACTTCATGTGGAAGCTGGTTTTTGCATTAATTTCTCCCCCCCTGGATGTTGGAACATAAAGAGGGAGCACATGTGTTTTTTCCTTTCTCCTCGTATTGTAAACCCTGTGAAACAAAGGGGTTCACTCACCTTCCTGTAACTGTTTCTCATTACAGAGCTCCCTTAGGCTCCCAGAAAGAGATTCCTTCACTCAATTCCATCAAAGTGGGAGCAGTAGAAACTTGAATAAATAATTACATAGTGTAACTCTGAGAGCAGGATAATAAAATTCTGGCAAACTTCATCGGAATCTGACTAGTTAATTAGAAAATGATTGATTCTGATGAGAAACTAAGCTGAGGAGATTGAAAGGAAGACTCAAAAAAAGAGAGTTTAGTGACACCCAGTTTGATGAACACAGGCTGGGTTTGGCTGCATGTCAGGTCTCAGGGCTCTTCCATCTGCAGCTGCTTCACTGCCCATCTGCATGGGGTGGAAGAGATACCCGAGTGGATAACAAGAAAGAGATATGTTTAACATTAATTTATTATATTTACACCCCCCACAAAAAAAAATAAAATCACAAGTTACTCCCTCATGAAGAAGTGGATCTGACACTCCTCAGAAACGCCCAGTCCTTATACTACCAGCAAAAGTCAGTTGTGGCTGCAAGTCATCAGCCCCTCTGGACAGCCATGTATTTGGAGTTGTGCAGTTTTTAAGTCTCCATGTCAATTCTCCCCTGTCCTTCTCCCGCCCCCAGACTTCCAGAGTTGAAATTCAATGGACAGTGGATTTGTGTTCTGTTTTTTAAATATGAGCCTTTAAGCACAATGTTGTTTATATGCTCTGGAAAAAATGGAACACAGTACACACACAAAAAAAAAAAAAAA
>WAAG01043871.1:0-25059 GCA_013390105.1 Tichodroma muraria
ACGTGCTGTTTTGTGTGTGCTGATTTAGGATTATTCAAGAGAACACATTCATTTCCAAATGTCTAACATGTCAGTGGCAGAAAACCCCACATTTGCCCATTATACCTGCAAGATACAGAAAGATTGGAAAAAACAGGTTAAACGACTGAAACAGCACAGATTCCATTTGTGTATTTTCCATAATGCAGAATCACATTACATGCATGTCTCACCATAAATATTTAATGAAGTGGAAATGAATATGTAGCAGGCTGGGTTCTTCCCTCTAAGGGTTAAGTTCCATTTCTGCAAATTGGTTTGTGCCCTATTTCTGTTCCTGTGTCTCTGTGCATCTAGACATTTTCTTGGCATCTCTAACTCTTCTGAGGTTTCAGGAGATCTTTGGAGATTTGCTAGTAATTGACCTGTTTGGATTGCCCATGACTGGCATTTGCTAAAAGATAATACAGCCCTGCATTTTGTTGTTAAGTGCTGGTTGTGTTATTAACTTGTGGCCAAACCAGAAGAAAGGCTCAGGGGACATCATTTTCCCTCAGACAACTTCATTTGGTTCTTACCGTAATCTCCATTAAAATGAAGCACTTTGGTCTCAGCTGAGGGGCGTCACATATTCCTTAACTTGTCAGCTGTGTTTGGCCAGTAATGAATACACCCACTTTGCTTTGGTTTTTTAAGATATTACTGTACACTAAGGGTAAATTATCAACATCACATCAAAGTCAGATGATTTAACCTTCTGCCACTTCTGTAACCACTAAAGAGTTCCTGCCAGGGCTAGCTGGGTATTGGAACATGTGTAAATGTTTTCTGAGAAAACAGAATTATCAAGTGGAGGAAACCTGATGTTTTCTTCTTAGGAAACAGGAATAATTAATAAGATTAGATCTACCATATCCCAAAGGAGGCTGAATGAATCCTATTTGTTTTATTTTTATCATGTAACAGGAACAAATCTTTTTCCCAGTTACAATAGCATAGTTCTGGAGGAACCTTCAAGTTTAGTTCTGCCATAATTTAAACTGGTACTGTCTCAGTGTAACATCTGCTTTCAGCAAAGTTCCTCATCCCTAGCACCATCTTTAATAGTCAGGAAGAAAATGAAAAATAGAGTCTGGAAACAATGAATTAACACTAGCCAGATAAGCATAGGGAATCTACTTCGTGTAACACAAGAATTAAATTCTGCTGATCTTCACAAGCAGCAATGACAACTCAAATGCAATGCCTTGGGGCCTGCAATAACCTGGAGGCTAATTAACTGCAGAAAGGGCTTTTTATATTACACTTTGTATTAAATAAATTCAGCACAAGTCCATAGAGACCAATAAGCATTTTTAGGCAATTTCTAGCTAAATTTTACCCCAAAAGTGATCAAGCTACATAGAATTCTGGCTTGTAAGTTATCTGATTAATGTATTGTCCTCCAATAATTCAGGTGCTTACGATGAAAATAAAAGCAAATAAGAGATGGAGATAGAGGAAGTCTTCTGTTAGTACAATGTTCATGATTTTGTATCTTTTTAAACATAGTACTACATAGAAATATAGAAAATTTACTTCAGGGTTTTTAAATACTGCCCTAAAATGTGTCATCATTTTAAAACCAGAAGCTGATGTGATCAAGTGAGTAAAAAAGGAAAAGAGAGGAGGCACAACCTGATCGCAAGGCTCATCCAAGTTCCCCACTCTCTAACTGTGTCCCAGTTACCCCTGGAGAAGGATTCCAGCAGGATACAAGCAGAGTGCTGCAAGGCCAAGGGCTGGGCACAGCAGGTGTATCAGCAGGGAACCTCTGGGGGGAAAGCAAAGTCCTGCTTTGTTCATAAAACATCTGATCACAGTCAGCCACTGGGGTGCCTCCAGATTCGGGTGCAGTAAATATGGCATCAACTAAGCCACTTAAAAATACACACGAGGAGTAAATGATTTCTGTTTTGGTCTCAAGGAAATAGTCCTCTTCTCTTCGTAGATGTCTTTGTCTTGTTCTCATCCTCTCCCACACACACTCAAGAAGACTAGAAGCAGAAACAAGACAAGACAAGACAGAAACCATATCTAATTTCCATACTTGGCTTAAAAATAAGACATTGCTCATTTTTTATTTCCAAGCTAGCAGGTATGTGAATCAGAACTGGTGAGCTAAGTTTTAAGTGAACTAGGCATTCTTTTTGAACATTTGTCATGCAATTATAATACATTGAACACAGCAAGAAGGGGAAGCCAGTAGAATCTGGCTTGAATCTTTTTAGAACCTTCAGGTTAAAGAAGCTTCCCAGTACTTCTCTTCATTAAAAAAGTAAAATTCCTTAAAAGAAAATATGTCTCATTCCAGAGGAGGTGTCAGGTATGTTCACCAGTATCTGGTGCAGTCTCTGCCTTGAGAGATCGGAAATATCAATAGTAGCACCTCAAGCATACCAGCATAATCTTTGCAAGACAGAGCAGGATAAAGCAAAGAGAAAACTAGATTATCTAATACCCTTATCCCAAGTTTGAAATAAAAGGAGTAGACACTGGTGGAGTTCACAAAATAATAAAAAACTAAATAAGCCTCTCCCTCATATAGAATCTTTCACAGAGACACTGGTACTCCCTTTTGGGAGAATGAAACTTAGCTACCAATATAAGTTCGCCTTCAGGACCTTCATAGAATAACTGCAGAAATTTATGCTGGGAGTAGTTCAGAGAAACCTTATCTCTCCTCAAGTTACAACCCCACTAATAAACAACTTGTCAGCCTGCATCAGGAGGGCTTTACCCATGAATTAGCACATGAGCTGTTTGCCATCAGCCAGCCTCAGCTGCTCACAAATGGAGGCAGGCTGCTTTCACCCTTCATTCTCCTAGGATTTCTTAGATATTATGGCTGAGGCAAAGTTGTCATGTTTTAATTTCCACACAGTACCAGAAAAGTAACAAGTATTTATACGTAGCTCCCCTTTCTAACCATTGGTTCTTGGGT
This sequence comes from Tichodroma muraria, assembly GCA_013390105.1. Lineage (NCBI taxonomy): Eukaryota > Metazoa > Chordata > Aves > Passeriformes > Sittidae > Tichodroma > Tichodroma muraria. The sequence continues at coordinate 2,963 of WAAG01043871.1, forward strand.
TTTTTTAAGATTTGGAGAAGTTTCTCAGAGTCAGGGTTAAGATAAATGCACTGGTCCCTGGAATTCCTGTGTTAGGCACTGTTTGCACTGTTGCTCCGTGCTGACAGGACCCTGCATGTCACCTCTGGCAAGGTTTTGACTGAGGCTGCTGGACAAAAACCAACAGATAAAAATATAATTCCAAAGCTTGGTTGTTCTTTGGGTTTTGTTTTTTAAAGAAGATCTGAATCTCACTGAATAAATTTATGGATCTCCAAAAGAAAAAAAAAAAAAAGGAGAGAAAGAAAAGGAGGGGAATTTCTCCTGTAGTCAAGAACTTTCCTTAATGAGATCCAGACAGATTTACATTTTTTAAAAGCACTAGACTTTGGGGTTTTTCCATTCGAATCATCAACTCCTGCATAAATTACATTTGTAAGACCCATTGGCTCCAATCAAAGGGTATTTAAGAGTCGGTCTGGCTGAGTTATGAAAGAACCAGGTAAGAGGAAGTGGAAAAAAGGACAAGCTATAGGATATCCATTAGTAAGATGACTAATATTACTGCAAACCTGATTTCCCATTTCTTTGGTTTCCTTCATGGAGATTTAAAGATAATAGTAGCAAGCATTCAGGAAGAAAATTAAAAGAGAGACAAATCCTGCAAAAAGAAGTCATATTTACAAATGCTCAATATTTCTTCTGGCTTATTGTAAATGATTTATGAGGTGCTTTTCAATATTAAAGTTCTTCTTTAGTTCATTGGAGACATGGTCAAGATTAGTAATGAACTAATTGTCATAGAAAAGAGTTTATGGCTTACTGTCTCCAAAAAATCAGCAGTTTGGCTTCTGTTGGTAAAAATGAGGTAATGTAGCAAAGTCCTGACTATGAGGAAATAGTTTTTTAAAACACAGACAAATAAGATTAATGCTATATCCCATGGTGTGCTGAAAGGGATATCTTGCATGGTTGAAAAATATATTTAAAAACCATCTAATTTCCTTAGGTTTTCCTATGTTTTACCTTTTTTTTCTTTTTATAAATGTTTCCTGTTCCGATAATATAACTTTTTCCTTGTCACATAGCTAGCATTTTCCTCAGCTTCAGTAATGAAAATAAATTAGTTAAATTTGCTTTCCTAAAAGCCAACTTCTCATTCAGATTTCCACTCAGCTAGCAGGAACACTAAACTCAGGGCTAGAAATCAGGACATTGAGGACAATATCATGTAGGTTTTTTCTTCTAATTGATGGAAATATTTCTAGTGCTTTTTTGCTTCTCAGAATCATGGTAAAATTTGTCCTTGAATTGATCTGGCAAATTGGTTCAAAATGAACTTGTAGAAAAACAGGAGCTCTTTCAGAGCAATGTTTCATTTCAATACATTTTCACATAGTTTTGCTGGTTTGGACAAATAATCATCATTTAAGGCAGTTAATAACAGATCTGTAAGCAAGGCAGATGGATCTATGTGAAGCAAGAACTTCCCTCACGGGTTGTTGTAGCTTTCCCTCAGCTTTTGAAAAACTTTTACAAAAAATCTCAGCCCAAAATCCAATTCCAAAGCAAATACCAAAAGGCTTAATTAATCACTTTGGTTTGCTTTGTATGTGTGTTCTGTTTTAAGCTGGTTGTTTTCCATTTGGTCACAAACCAGGCCCTTTTTCAAGTTGTGAACATCAGGAAATCTGCAGAAATTGGAACTGTATATCCAGTTTGAATTTTTCACATTTTCTATCTGTAATTTCAGGCCCAGAATGTTTAAATAGCCTCATGAAAGCGTGAGGGCCCCAGCTGTAGTCTGTGATTTACCCAGTTTGGACATCAGAGAGCACCTAAGTCAAGATAGAGATTCAGACAGAAAATACTAATGGATAAGCTGTTATAAGTGAGACTTCACAGTGACATATTGAAGAATCATACTGTAAACTGGAAAAAGTAGGAGAAGATTCAGCACATGGCAGAAAAATGCATGATTATGTGAAGAGAAACTCCAAAGTTTTTCAAGTTAATTTTGCTTTATCTGTACGTGCCAAGAAACGCCAGGCCAGGCAATCTACACTTACTAACTTTCACCCTATTGAAAAAAAGAGACGGAAAGGAAAAAGGGCTGTACACTTTTCTCTGGCAGCCTATGGCACTGTAGGAAATATTTTTATATAGATGTAAGATGCGATTCATGAATAACTATTTCAATTTTAACAGAAGGAGTTACTTCCCATAAGAAAACATTGTATTGCTAACCTCCTGCTAGAGCTTTTCTGTTTCATCTCGCACATGAAGCGGTGGTGCTGTGCCACAGCCAGGCTGCACCCAGGGTGACACTGGCTCACACACTCCTCTTCTGATCATTTCCTGCTTGCTTCCAGAACAGTTCTGCCTAATGTCACCAGTTTTTTGTAACCAGAGCTATCTTTGTTGGTTACTTAAAGGAGACTTTCACCCCCAAAGCCCCACACTGATGTTCTCTGTACCTCCACAGCTGTCATGCCACGAGCTCCACTTCGGGGGAGCGACTACTGACGCAACACGGAGGCAATTCCTACACTCCCACACAGCGACCAGGAGAGCCAGAAAGCTCTCTTGACTGGATTACCTTATGGCAAATTCAGAGACTGACTCTCTCTCATGTTCACTAGACATAACTACTTCCCCATAACTTTCACAACCTCTTTAGCATTTGGATAAAATTAAGCTAAATGCAACATGCCAACATCAAATACTCAAAAGACAGCTTTTTATTTAATTACTGTAGACATAGAAAAAGGAGTTCTTTAAGGAATTCTGTCAACTAAGAGCTATATATAACTCTTGAGGAATTCCTTAGTGATTTTCTTAGTTAAACAGATTTCCTTTAAAATACACTTGTTTGGTGCACAGGGTAGAATTATTGTAAAATCAAAGAGTTATTTTTTAAAAGTCTGATCTGACATGTGATGATAACAGAGCAGATAGTAAATACACATCCCTTAGTTCGTTATATTGATCTGAGAAACATGACTGGGCATTGCAGAGCTAATGTTTGTATCTACTGAGAAAAGGGCCAGGATGAAGTGTTAACTCCTGGAGTTAAAGCTCTTTCTCTCATTGATTTCAGTAAGCATTTTTCCAGATCCAAAGCCTTTCTATTAAGTTCAGTGCTTTTTCAGTCAGGGCTGTGATATCCATTGAAGCCAAAGAACAGCAAAGCTTGTCTGATCTTTTTGAGACTCTGGTTTCAGTTAAATAACCCAGTGGACTCTTCTCTGAATTAGCATTGCAGAATACGTGCCAGCAGAGAGGGGACTACTCAGCTGAGAGTTATCTGAGAGTGTTCCAGAACAAGGAACCCAACAGACTATGGAAGCTGCATGCAGCCCTCATTTTGAGCTATTACAAAGTAAAGCAACTTTCCAATCTTTCATTTCTTTCCAGACTTGGACTGATTTATTTCTTCTTAAATTCCCATGATTTATTTCTGAGTTTATGTATTAAAATGAACAAAACATTCCTGGATTTAGTGCTTAATTTTTTTTAAGAGTGGCATTACTTCTATTGAATGACACCTCCAATCTGCACTTTTGTGAGCATTAGCAGAGAATCTGGGAAGAGACATTCAGAGGGATGAATTCAGATGTGATAGTGTAACATAAACTGAGGAGAAGGACCCACACAGACTCTGTGTTAAGGTAAACCATAAAAAGAAGGAGCAGAAGAGGAAAAGCAGTAAAGTGAATGGTATGTAACACCTAATCTAAAGCACATGTATCTTTTCTTCAGCACACACAAAACTTTTACTAGTTTCGTTTTACAGTTCCTGAATACCCACATTATCTGAAGTTAGAATTTACTGTGCAGGGCTTTAAAACCTTACTAAGATCTTAAAAATAAGCTTCATAATTAAAATATTTAATAATTTTTAACCTACACCAACTCGTACATTCCTACTACATTCATCACGTTTTCTCCCACAAAGGATATCATGTATGTCGGTCACAGAAATACGTTTGATGTACTTATACCAGAATAACAGTGCTTAATTACCTTCTTACTACTTCAGCTCTGTTTCACATACATGGGTATGTTTGCTCAGCAAGTCAGCTTCTGAAACACAGAAATAAATTTACTCATTTCTACAGCGGTGAAAAGATTTCTGAATTTTGAAATATTTCCCTAGTTCCTTCATTCAATCACTTACATTAAAAAACAAAAAATCTTAGGATTAAAGAAATCCAGGGAAAGAGAAAAGGTTAACCTAGAAAAGGCAAATAGGCAAGTAAATAAATCTGAGCTTCATTGTCACTTCCCACTTCAGCAGAGGATTCCTGCGAGGGCCTGGCCATGGTGCTCGAGCTCTCACAGGTAGGGCAGGGGTGGGCATGGGTCCCCAGCGTGCACAGCAGCCCCTGTGACATTAGTCAGGGCCACAGTGCAGCGGTTCCAAGGAGGAGGAACACGCAGTCTGGCACAGAACCGCGATTTTCTCTCCGCTTTCGTGCAGTTACCGCACGGAGCGCAGGAGTCAGAGATGCCATGGCACCGTAATGGAAATAAACGACTCCGCAGAGCCAGCAGCGGGAGGTGGGAGAGGGAAGCGTCCTCATCCCAGCGCCAGCGGCCGCGTCAATCTGTCCCTGTCAGGAGAGCTCCGGGAGGCGCTCGGCGCCCGCCGCTCCCTGGGAGTCAGTGAGAGTTCAGGTGCTTACTGTGTCATCAGGCCTGACCTTCAGATGCGACATGACCAGCACGTTTGTTTTCCCACAGCAGTGATTGCTTCAGTCAATTATTATTGCCCATCCTGGAGTGCAAACACATAAGGACTTGATTTACAGGGCAAAATATACATCCTGAATTTACTTCCTCTTTTGTTTTTGATCTGCCGTACCATCTGCAGCTTAAAGGGATGACAGCAAATTACTTCATAGGTAAATATATCTACATATAGGGAAGGATAAATATCAGTCATTCAGGGCATCCTGAGATGAACACTACATTATAGTGTGGGATGTGTTGCGTCAGATGTGACAATATATTTAAAAGGTTTTGCATTTTGTTTTAATAGTGCTCTTTTTTCCCGTTCCTACCAGGAAAAAATCATTAGCAAATTTGTTGATTTGGTTAAAATCCAGTTTAAAATCCATTAAATCCAGTTTAGCCCAGATTTAAGATTGTACATGCAGTTCTTTAAGAAATGTTTAGGTATTACCAATATACTGAAAGATAGATGAGACAGCCTCATGGTAATACAGCTTTTAACCTTTCCTCTCCTCTACCATGACGGGGGAGAATTACAGTAAATGATGGTTACCTTGTCTGCAGTATGGACAATTGATTTGACCTCACTGCATCTGATGCTCTAATGGACTTCGTGGCTGAATCCCTGGAGATATAAAATATGTCCAAGTGAATTGGGGCAGGTTAAAGAACAGACCCGCTTTTCATGGCTGGCTCAAGCTGTAATAGATCTCCTGGTTGTTCTGAGAAGAAGATTAAAAATGATCAATATCCAAATCATTAAAAGAAAAGTGGTGGCTTCTGTAAATCTGCCTCAGCTATATTTTTTTTCCCTGCTGAATGCTGGGGCAAGTCTGTGTTGGTGACATGAGTTTCTATAACTAATGTTTGCTTCTGTTCCCTTTCTTGTTGCATGGTCCCTGTTATATTAAGAATCAGACACACACAGGTGGCCTGAATCAGCATTGCTTTCCTGAATTCATGCTTGTTTACACCATGAGGAATCTGGTCTTATGTTTAGTTAATATAGATAAAATGCCAATACTGTTATATTTCTTGGACCAGCAAATAAAGCCAAGGACAGATTTCAGAGAGTAATGGCAACTACGATAACTAAATGTCCTTACAGCCCTGCTAGCCACAAATAAAAGGCAAAAAATAAAGGTCTAGTTTAGGGAGAGGAAAACAAAAAGATTTGCCTTGGCTGCCCTTCATTTGGCAAAGTGTAATTCAACAGCTTGTCTATCCCTGCCTACCCTCTCTCTTAACAAGTATGTTTGTGCTCTTTTCCCAGCAGCCTTATGAGGGCTTGTAACATCCCACAACTCAGAGACCTTCCTCTCTGCATGCAATGTGCCAGGCAGCTTCAGTGGGATTACGTACACCTACATTTCCTTCACTTCCTGGAAAAGCCAAGCCTTAAGAAGAGAGCTGTACAACTGTTCCATAGCTGGCACACATACATTAGATAATTATTTATTACGCTTGAAATCCAAGAGAGCCCCAGTCTTTAACCAGCAAAGTCTGACACTTCTGGGAACTAATATTTCTATTTTTCTAATGACATAAATAAGAGGTAATCTCGAAGTCTGTATTTGAAAATGCAGTCTATTTTCCTAGTTTTGAGAAATTTAAGGGTACAAGAATTGGACTGACCTAACTAGCTCTGTTCCATTAAATTGAGTGAACGTAAAAAATACTCTATTATGAAGAAATAGGTTTCAACAAATTGAAAAAGGTTTCATTTTTTTATCCAGTTGTTTAACAATATTTACCTTTTGTTTTTCACTCATTGTTTGTTTAAAAGTACGGATGAGTAACGCCAGCCTCTGTAAGGAATGTTTGTTTATCTACATGTATTATCCTGAATGAAGAAAAGCAAAGGCACTTTACAAGCTCTTTACTTCTCTCTGTGCCCTGTGGCCTGGGCTGAGCTGAATGCCTCACATCCGTGGGGAGAAGAGGGAACAACTGCTGACCCTTGGATCCAGCTATTCTTGTAGCTGGAAACATTGTCAGGGGCTGCAAGCATCAAGCTGTCTGAAAGGCCAAAGTTGAGCACTACATTATTGGAGTAGATGACATTTTATTCTTATTCTGCAACAATTCTAACAACTTCGAGGCCCTCACTGTCTCTTTATGAACACAGGTGTCATTTTGATGGGGGGATAGCCAAAATGACAAGAAGGTGACCTGTCAGTGAACTCAGGAGCAGGTGAGGCCTGTCAGCTTCTAATTTGAAACTGGTGTCAGTCCTGAGGAATGGCTGGTATAATCACATTTGTAACTGATCCCCTATAAACTCTGCAAACATTCACAGTGTGCCTGTTATGAGTAATATGAAATTAACAATTTGTATTTATGACACCAGACACCAAGAGAATCAAGGAGATTTCAGTAACAGGATCGGCTGTGTCTGTCTTCCAGAGCAGAACACCAAACTGCCCCAGTCACAGCCAAGTGACTGTGCTTATGTTACAATAGGCATTGTATTTATTTTGAAGACAAACTTTTGTAACTAGGTGTAAAATGAGGACCTAAGAACTAACTTCTAGTTGAAATTATTCCTTTTAAAATTTCTCTCATTCAAGTCCAGCCATGATTTTTAAATTGAAGTTTGGGACCTGACAAATCACATACATACTTGAATTTCAAATTTTCTGAATAACTGAAGGGAAGGCTCTGTGTAAATCTTCTCTCTAAGACACATAAATTACCAGCTGCATGAATACTGCCATTAAGACATGCAGACAAGTGTAAGGGGTGGGGACAGGGCAGGATGCCCGAAAGAGGTGGAGTCACAAAGAAAACAAGACATTTGTTCACCGAGCAATTTATCCTTAATCTATCTTCACTGTAACTGAGCAAGAATGAACACAAGTTAGGCTGTCAGACTCCCTTGCTTCTCTGGCATCAGGAAACGTTTTTTTCTGCAAACTAGACCTTTTCTTTCTGGTTCTGTATCTGTAATTTTTTTTATTAGGAAAAGTCAAAATTGCAGTATGTGAAGTTAGATTTGAATTAAAATCAAATTCAAGTACAAACTTGAACCCTGACCTAATTAGCAAAAGACAAGTACATCTGCAAGTAATCCTTCTGGGGACAATGACAGCCCCAAAGCCAAGAGGAAGACTAGGGTGCAAACTCACATTAATTTTGAGTGCGTGAGAAAATGTAGGAGCATTTTGTGTGGCTGCTACCTAAATCTGAAGAGCTCATCCTGTGCAGCTTTAAAACGCACTAGAAGTAGCCCATAATACTTTTGAATCTTGAAACCTTACCAACCATTCTCCACCACCCAAAACTCACCTCAGAGCATCAGCCTTGAACGCTGAGGCAGGGACTACAAGCTGTGCACTCTGCCATTGATGAGGTCACCTCTGGAAACATAATAAAACAGCTCACCTTAAATCTGACGTACAGCACAATTTTTAGGGTGTTTGGATAGGGCACATAAAACCTTGATAAAAATTCCATTCATTCAGAGCTTTCCTAGAACCCAAAGAAGTGTGTTTTTGTTTTCCTCCAACTTAAATGGTTATAATTCAACTTGTGGTTTAAATATAGGAAATGAGGACAGTTTGGACTTCTTGGTGTTTAGGGTTTTTTTTAAACCAGTCAGAATTTCTGTACAGTAACTTCAGAGAGTTTTCCACAGTGACCAGAAAACCATGTGGGGAGAGGGAAAAAAAACACCAAAAAAAAACAAACCAAGAAAACAAACCAGTTAGGTTCCCATCTGAAAGGAAATGTAGAAAGTGGAAGAACAGGACAAAAACCCAAAAACCTTTGCTGTTCTGAGTATACCCTGATCTTGAGCCTATTCCACACACACAAAGGAGGAGCTACAGAGCACATCAATTTTCATGACATAGCTGATGGTATTTTGAGCACTCAGGTCCTGCACTTTCCCCTGACCTCACAGCACCACTTTCTGTTAATACAATTACTTTCAGGGCATTCTTGGTTTCCACCAGCTTCAGTTTTGAAACTAAACAAAGTTAGTCCTTTCAAGGCAATTGTGGAATGCACAGAAGCATTTAAAAGCAGGTGAGATGGAGGTGGGGAAAAATGAGATTATAAATAGATATCCCTATTTTGAAGTCTATTCGTCTGTGTTACATTGAGGTAGAAAGAAACAAGGAAGGCTGCATCAAAAAAGAGTTGAGGCCTTTGAGTTTGCCTCGATGTCATGCTGGGCAGAGAGTAGCATCACCCCATGGCTCATTGCATGGGAGATACCTGTGCACAGGTCATTCCTGTGACTGGCTAGGAAGCATGACTGGTCCTATCTCAACCAGCTGCTCTAAATGCTGGCCTGGGATGTTTTCTTCCTGACCCATTGAACTTAAAATTAGCTCTACAAAATGGATTAGCAGAGTATACTGAGACCACAACTGAAAGACTTAGAAACTACTTTGCAAAGTAGATCCAAACCCTTGCCTGCTTGATTCCCTCTCAGGCTCAGTGACTGTTATTTCACAACTCACTGCACTTTGCTGGCTACAGGGCACCCACACACGCCCCAGTCATGGAAGAATTCCTTTTTTGCTATATACAGAAAGACCACCCCATCTGGGAAACTTTCCCCTCAAAATCAATCCATTTAAAAGGTAAGTTTAAGTTTTTGTGACTCAGTGTTTTCTTTTAAAAAAAGAAAAAACATGTTTCAGTCAAAAACCCGTAATCAACTAGACCTGAAATAGCAAGGTTTCCCCTGCCTTTGGCTGCATGGCAACATGTGTGTAGCCCCAGGGAATGCATCAGCACCAATGCAGTGACCCAGTGAAAATCCTGGAAGCAGGCAGACAGCATGAAAGTCATACATTAAGGAATGTTTGTGTATACTGCTGAAGCGAATTACAGAACTCCCCAGAAATATTTGCAGTGTGATGGCCTAGGAAAGCCATGTGGGAATCGTACCTCAGACAGGGGGTATTATGCCAGTAACAGAACCAGTGGCTGTATCTCAACCCCTGGAGCTATTCTTAAATCACCCCCTTCTCCTCTTAAATCCCCAGGAGCCAGAGCTGCAGAGCCAGATGCCCTTGGCACCCAGCCTTTCCCATTTCCTCTCAGTGGCAAAAGTCTGCAGAATGATGACACGGATTTACTCGAAGGAGGCAGTATGGAAGCAGATCTGGACACATGTGACAGAGCTGGAGGCATCTCACTGTAATTAATCAGTAGTGAAACAAGTAGTTATTCATGCTGCACATCTAATGAACAGGAGTTAGTCATGGTTCTGATTCTTGGGCAGCTATTCGTGCAGCTTATCTAATATTTGAAAGGAAACTGCATTGAATGTTTTCTAATTCAAAGAGGCTGGGTGAAACAAGAACTGACTTCTGCCTTTGACTAAACATTAGGAAACTGGTTTCCATGTTCGGAAGTGTCTGGATGTATTTTTCCATATTCTTTCTTTCTCTGAGTTTTCCTGACTTCAGTCAGGAGGTGAAATGCCAGAAATACCCAGAGACACCCTACCAAACCAGACGGCTCCCCTGCGGGCATTGCAGCCCGACGGGTGTTTTTCCAAACCACCCCTGAACTCTGAACCTTCAAATAATTTACAGATCCCTTCCACACAGAGACGAAACCACATCCCTCCTGACTTTTGCAAGCAGTGTGGTGGAGAGCCTGGATCAGCCCAGCTCCTCTGCACAGTCCAGCTGCTTTGCAAATGCAGCTCAAGTGACTCAAGGCTGCTGTGGTTTCAGTTGCCTTCTGGAGCTGGAAACGGAGGAGTTGTCAGACTCTGTTTGTTCTGGATGCTGTTAATGATTGGGGAGCTAAGCATAAGCTGGGCACCCATTAGCTCTGCAACTGCCCAAAGAAAACCACCTCCTTGTTTGCTTAGGGTACAGCCTGAACAAAGCTTAACTAGCCAAAGAACTAGGAGACACTACATTTCCAATTACAAGCACTGTCTGGTCTGATGATATTTTTTGTAAGAAACTAAAGCCGCCTGTCCGTGGTGATAAGGTATTTTTTAGTATGAAATATAACAGCTGTGCTGTACATGACTGCTCTGTGCAGTGCAATTTACAAAGCTGCTCTGGTGACCGCTGCCCTGACAGGGTGCCCTTTATAATGGGACTTTGTAGTGCATCAACATTTCCATGATTCTGAGAGTGGAGAAAGAAATATTTCCATAGTAGAAAATTCCTGTTAGATAACTATTATTAAAGTGTGTGTGAGATTGGATGTCAAAACATTTTTATTGTTAGCTGGTGGGAATTACACTGACTGACAGCAGCAGTTTAACAACTGAAATGCAGCAGATGTAGTTTGCTATTTTACTTGTTTTTCTATTAACATTTCGAAAGAATAAAGCCTGCCCTTAGAAATGCACACAGGGTCCCTGCCTCCCACTTTTCATACCTTTCTCAAGTTGGTACAGAGGAACGAGTGATAAAAGAGATTAAGAAATAACGCTTTGTCTTGCTACATGGTGTCAAAGTATCCTGACCTATTAAGAGCGCGAGCAATGTGCCTACGCTGTTAATATTAAACTAAAATGGGATTGAACTCCCAGTTGAAAGGAAGACGAGCCACAGTTTGGGGTGTTTTCCACGACTCGGGGCCCGGCTGCGGGTCTGTAACGACGGTCGAGCGTTGCCGCTGCCGGCCGCAGTTCCGGCGCTGGCCGCGAGGTGGCAGCCGAGGCGGGGCCATCGCGGCCGCCGGGAGCGCTTCGGGGGAAACACTCGACTCCCGCTTGCCGCTCGGCGGGTGCTGCTGCTGCGCCGCTTCCAGGGGCCACGAGCAGTCCTGCTGCTCCCTGGAGCCTTGCTCTGCAGCCAGGGGAAAACCGTTCCCTCAGAACTTACCACGAGTTCGTTATCTTCACTTGAAAGCATTACCTGTTATCACGCAACCACCCTGAAAAATCCCCAAACCGTTTGACTCGAACCTTTGCCACCCACGTGCGCAGCCGCTTACCAAAGTCTCTCATATGCCCCGCTCAGAAGGGGGAGACTGTGACACCCTCTGCATTGGGCTGTGATGACATCCCCAGCCACATTTAGGTTTTCCACATTTATTTTACCTCTGTTCTTTATTTTAATCCTGCTAAACTATTTCTTCAATGTTTTTGCAGCTTGCTTCATGCTTAGAGACTGCAGCTGTAAACCAGCATGTTTGAAAGAAGCATTTAGGACAGGAACCTTCTCCTGAGCTGGATGTTTTTGTCAGATTGTCAGTGTGCACAGGGCTTTGCCAAGGAAGTCATGGGAACTACGCTGTTGATGCAGCATTAATGTTTCTTGCTTCCTGTCTGTGCACATTATTAACGCACGTAGCTGTGTAATACACACGTGCCAAAGTCACAAAAAGCAGCGTAAATACCTGTCAGAGATGCTGAGGTGGTTGAGCCCATCTCAATTTGCTTCCGAAGTAGCCTGCTGTGGTGAGACTCCCACTTTTCAGAACAAAAGCATGCTTTTTACCCCAGCTCCAGCATGTTCTTAATGGTCTTTTAGATCAGGCCTCAGTTGCCATACTAAAATAACAGTCTAAATCTGGACCTATTTGGGTCAAAATAGTTTAAGGATAACATCGTGGAGTTCCGCCTGTGGGTCTGGCACCACAAAAAGCAGCAGCAGTGCTCAGTGTCAAGATGCACTGGCAAGGAGAGCAAAGGACTGCAGTGAACCCTGGATTCAGAATATCAAGGCACTGAACAGCATTATAAAATACTAGGAGAGAAGGCGGGCAGATAAAAAGTAAAGGAAGTAGAAAAAGGAGGAGAAGGTATGGAGAAACAAAGATAGTTGAGAGTAGTTTATAGGGGAGTTAAAAAGTACTGATCTGCATTTTTTGAGCCTATTCATGTGTGTGTACAAGGGCATGCATGTGCATGTTACCCCAGCACATGACCATAGGAACTGCTGCTGGACAAAAAGTAAGAAAAGGAAATGTGGGAGGAGATGAGGAACAGAAGACCAAAGTGGTCTAGAATAAGGAAGCCTGATATTTTTTGCCTTTGAAGACTGGACTTGCATGAAGACTTACACGTGGGAGAATTGATTGTTTTGAAAATAAATGCAAAGATTCACTCCTGGGTAGAGCTATTTCAAAGCAGTAAAACAGCGGGTTCTAAAAATGCTTTTGAATAGTAATAGTGAAAAACTCTTAATGGTAGCACAAATAAGGTAGCGTTAATGAATTCAGTCCTTGCTGGTAAAATACTGCCGTGCTTTTTAAGTCAAAATTTCAAACTGTTTTTGTTTGTTTCCTAGGAGTTCATCTCCCTTTTTTACTTGCTTTTAATCGAATGGGATTTTGGTTCTGCCTGTCATTTTGAAGTAGCCTGGAAAAGAGGGAAAGGCCCCTGTGAGAAATGAATTTAACAACCAAATGGTGTCCCTGAGAAACCAGAGCAGTTCCTCTGTGCTGGGGGGGACCAGAACAGAATGAGGGGAGCGAGAAGGGAGGGTCTGTATGCTGCTCACAGGCTCAGCTCTTGCCCAGCTCCCTTTTGGTTTTTATAGGCCATTGGCAAAATTTTTTAAAGCGTTCTGAAATTTCAGAGATTCGAAAGAGGCTTGTCCACAAGTGTCATGAGGAGCTCTGGGTGGTGGAAGCTTTTAGCTGTCCCTTATTTCATTTACGTGCCTAAGGAAAAGCTATCACCTTGTATAAATCTGGCATCAGTACCAAGCAGTCAGGTTCTGGTTTATCTCCTAAGTTCTGTCCAGGTTTACCCTTAGAAAAATGGAAAAGAAATCCTGTACTTGGAGTACTATTCACACACATGAAGTTTCAGTTTGAAGTGAATTTAAATCACCAGTGGACCTGTTCAACACTAGTAAGGCTCTGCCTCAGTGGCCAGGAAGCTTTATTTTTTGCTGGGGGAATTTTGGGGTATATCTTTTATGTGTTTCTCTAGTTAAAAGGTTGTGTCCTAGACCCAGTCTCCAGGAGTAAAAAAGTCACCCTGCTTGCTCCCAAGGGCAAACCCTAGAGAAATAGGCCACTCATTCAGATATCTGTTATATCCACATCCAGCGGACTGTTTCCTTACCAGGAGATACCAGTTCTGGAAGAATTTGATTTCAGGATTCAAAGCAGTTCCACAGACCACTTGGGCTTGACCTTCAAATGCCTTAGATAGATACAAACCTTGAAAATGACCCTCTGCACCCTGGGAACTTTTGTGGGGGGAAAAAAATAACCACCCAGGGGGTATAGTCTTAACTATGTTGCTGAGTCAATGAATTGCAGTGCTCTTCATCAGCTGAAGATTTAGTTAACCAAGAATAAGTTTCCTTAAGGTAGGAAAATATAATAGGCTTATAGTTTGTGAAAGTTGCTGTTAAATATATGCATGTGCCTGTGCAATAGGAAAGGAAAAGAGATCGAAGAGCAGATTTGTAATCCAGTGTCTGCTATCTGGGAAGAGCAAGGAGTTGAGAAGACATCACCAGGAGCAGAGCCATGGATTCTGCAGCATTGCTCAGTCCCAGCACTACCATACCCCCAGTGCCACGTGAACCTCCCAGTGCACCCCACGAGGCTGCCAGGAACCTGATGGGAAAAACAGCTGGAGGAGCTAGAGAGCTCATCCAGCTCTCATTGGGAGCATTTTCAGCATTGCAAACAATTGTTACCTGAACTTGCACCATTGATGCTTCAATGGAAAACGTCCAAAAAACCAGGAGAGACTTTGCTAGACCTTCCCAGCAGCACTGGGGTAGAATATGAATCTGGGATAATTGTGATTTTTGTCTTATCAACAGCTGATCCCAACATTATGCAGGCAAACACCCTTAATGAGAGATAGGGACAATAAATTCTGTGCCTTTGTGTAGCAGTGGCATTTTGGTATTGGGGGCAAAATGCTTCACAGAAGCCAAGGCACTCATTTATCTTCTCGTACGTCTTCACATTTTGATTTCAAAATACAGCTTTCTTGTGAGCTGTCTGTGATTCCCATTCCAAACCTGAACAGCTACTGTGGCTCGTGTATCGTGTATATGTTTGCAGATCACACCGTGTTCTGAGATCTGCTTTCACAGCACTCACAATGTGCAGCTGCAAATGGAAATGTAGGAGGGGCCAGTGCTAAGGGGTTTGCATTTAGCATTGACTGCTGTAATCCCAAAACTAGAAATGAGCCAGAGGAAACCAGCAGTGCTCTGCTTTGCATATGTTTATGGCCCAAGAGCAATTCCAAGGACCCAGGTCTGATTTCCCAATTCTGCACATGTACTCCTGCAATTTTTTTCAGTATCTGCACCAAGAAATATGTAGGCATCTGAGGGTTGGATTCAGATCTGAAATTAATATTTACTTCTATCAATTAGGAGTAGACAAGTGCTCTGTGATCATTACCTTAACAAAACCTTAACAGAGCTTTATCTATAGAGTTGAAAAATTGTGTTTGAATACAACAATAACAAAATCTGCAAGTATATTCAAGTTTCTCCAAGTATCACTGTTTTCGGTACAGGCACCTAAATTGAAGTTAAATATGTAAATCTCATCCCTGTTGTTTTATGTTAGTGACAGAATTTTATTCCTGTTAAGATTACTTCTACTGTGACATGAAACTGTGTGACATAAAGTAAATGAATATAGAGAGAAAGTCAAACTGTCCATATAAAATATGTTGACATACCTGCTCTGTCTTCCTAGCCTTTTCCTTCTGTCATGTTTCTTCCTGTGACCTGTTTTGGTCATTCTCAAATAAAAAACCTCATTTACAGAAGGAGTTTTTTTTCAAATTGATGACAACTAATTTAATTTCAGGCAGAAATTGAACCTTGTCAGGACTGGCTAATTCTTGCAGCTTGTCTGATTTGAGTTCCAGATTGCTAATACAAGAAAAAAATTGAACAGTACTTAGCAAATTGTTTTAATAGTAGATACATGAATTTGAGACCAACATAGTGAAGTTACGTAAAGCCTACAGCAACTTCATGATCATGAGTATTTACACAAGCTAACTAATCCAGAGAGCTTTCACCAGCCAGCCAGCCAGCCACAGAAACACCCAGCTGCTGTGGCTGGTTCATGCAGGGTTTGTCTTGTGAACTTGGAATCCTTGGCACACTCCTGTAATCACTCTTAGCAGCAATTTCAGACAAGCTGCTCATGAGGTGATAGCCTCAAAGCACAAAAGCAGCTTTAATCCTTTAGTCAAAAAGCATTTTCTTTCCTTTCTCTAAGGGCTAAGTGCTCTGTGCAAGTTCTTGACTATGAATAGCTCACCCTGCCTTCTAACCCAGGCTCTGCAGTGCTATGGGCTGGCCCCATGAAACCATCCTCACACAGCTCTGCCACTCACCCACTGTCCCAGGCACTCACTACTACTCTCAGTGGGATACTGTTAGCCCAGCCCTACTCGGGTAGGGCTATACGTATATTGGACAAGTCCCTCTTATTCTTGTGTGTGAATATATTCACAGATATATTCTCTGCTATTTAGTCAGAGAACAGCAAACACATGTTTATGTGAATATAACTGTCTGTGTGATGTCTGAATATCTCAGTGCTCTTTGGGATCATACTTAGGCCAGTTTGTCAAAATCTGGGGGAAATCTCTCCCTTTGTATTATTTCACCAATTAAATGCCTCATCCTTTTATGTTTTCTTTTGGGAGTGCAACATAAACTTGGGTGCAATTGAGCCTCTGTAAGGTCCTCCTTTACACATGGAAACCTAATTAAATCTATCAGCCAGCATCGATCCACTTGGGACAGGTTAGACTGAAGGATAAGTGTGATGCCAGCTTCTGTATGGTCCATATAATGTGATCATCTGCACAAAAGTCTCATAAATTGTTTAAAGCTGCTACACCAGCTGTATTTTGTGATCCAGCAGAGAAGCCTCAATTTAGTGCCTATCAGGGACTGAATCCAAACTTGCATTTCATATCAAAGCATGTCACCCTATAACACTTCTGTCATTCATGCAAGTCTTGCAAATTTCTATTTCCCCAGATAAAAATAAATACAATATTCTTGTATTTGTAAAACTACACAAATACAAAAAAAAAATCCCACAAAATTACCCTAAACTCCTACTTTACCTTCATCAGAAAAACGGATCTTATGACTGGGCTTGTATATGTTCATGATTGATCTTTTTGCAGGGTTGCATGGCAGCATATGGGTCTTAGAATTCCAGGCTCAGGATCCATCAGTGCTTAACATTTAACAAGAAACTGACATTTGTCAGTCACATGTATTGTAAGTTTACACGGTGTATTTCCCTCAGCTATCCGTGTGAAGAGGACGGACACTGTATTAACAGCTCTACATGCCTCCAGGTACTTTGAATCCCTTTCCTCCCACTCCATTCTTCTATCAGGCAACGAGCTCAGGTCAGACTCACCTCAGTGGCCCAGCACATCAGTCTGTGTTTAGAGGCAGAAAATCTGAATCTTCACATTGCTGACCTTATTGTTTCACAGACTATTGGTTATAAGTCATCAGGTTTCAGCAGTTCAAAGGGATCAGCCTCTGGAAAGGAAAAGCAGAAAATGAATGAACCCATACACAGGACCAGGGCTCAACTGCAACTGAACTGACGAACATGAGGCTGATGTAACATAATGCGGATATATAGCAGTGAAAAGAGCGTCTCTCATCTCTCGTGCGCAGCCAGAAGTTTGCAGCACACTGGTATGACCACGAGGCCTGCGGGGAAGGGAGTGCTGGTTAGGACCACAGCAAAGGCTGAGCAGGACAGGTGACTATCTCCAAGGGCTCCAAATGGAGCAGAAGTTCTGTGTTTCTCCCTGTGGACCCATGCCCACCTTACGCTTTGGTGAAGAGAGAGCAAGAGGCACCCCCTGAAGCTGAGCCAGGGTGGAGAACCATGTGAGAGTGTGTGAGCACATCCTCCACATCCTCAGCCAGAGCTATCCCTTTTCTCAGCTCACAATCAGGTAAGTCCTGTTAGAAGACATCCAGCAAAGAAATCAGTTCACCCCACCAGCACCCCTCAGCTCTCCCTAGAAAACTTTTCATTTCCACTAAAGGGTCAATGAAGTTAAATTTCTAAATTTACGTATAACTTACGAAGGTTTAGACTAACATGTAGTTTGGAGAAGTATACCTTGGTGAGCTTATTAACGACTGCTTTTCTCCTACGAATCTTAATCAATTGTGATATTGCATGCAGTAAGAAGAACTTGGAGACATCAGTTATGCTACTTGTATTCAAATCTAATATCATTTGATATCAGACTCGTCAGGGCTTTAGAACTTGAGTGAGGCTGTGAATTTCAAGTGTATTTTTTGATAAACTATTTGCAAAAGTGATGTATTCCAAATGTTTGCTCATTTAATTAGAACATAAAAGATTTTCCTCTTTGACTGGAGCTTGCTTCTGACCCTTCTTGCCTGTGTGTGGTTTGTATTGTTCTTGGCTAATGAGATATAGGATATGTACTAAACATTTACACATTAAAGGCATCCTTCATTCAGCATGAAGGTGTTGATACATCAAGGATACCTCAAACATGCTGAGATTCCAGCAACTTGTCAGACAAATTAGCACCTTACCAATCGGGGGTAAAATTGAGCTTCACATTTCTCCCTGGTGGGAAGAAAAAAAATCAAAAATCACTGTAGTTTAGTGCTTTCTTTGCAAATAGGAACACAAAAGGCTTTATCACCTCTGTAGTGTAAATTATAGCCCTCACCAACTATCTGATTTTTAATTCATTGGTTTTAAATGATCCCAGGCAGCTCAGAGCAAATCCATTGTGTCATTCTTCTGTTAGAGCAGATATCTTCCCTCTTTTAAGTTCATATCTTTCACAATTATTTAAAATTTACACTTCTATATTAAAATGGAAGAAAATGAAGGTCTCACATCTGTGTGTTTCACCAGCTTATAACTTCCAGGGGTGTTTAATCCAAACTCTAAGGATTGTGTGGAATTATGGGACTGTGTATGGCAATGAAACTAAAAAGGTAGCTGGTTTTTTTTTCAGCTGACTAGTACTTAAAATTTGTGCTCAGGGCTTCAGATTGCTGGCACTCTGCATGAGACATTCAGAGCTCCAGAAAAACCCACAGTCAGATAATCCAGCCCAACCAGGTATCCCAAAGGAATAACTGGGCTGGGAGTAGGTGCTGTAGACACCACAACAGGAACCAATTACTATCCTTTACCTCTAAGTTGCAGATCATTTATATCCAGGGGAGATCATGGTATAAATTCCTGCCTGCACAAGATTTGGGGAAAGGGGATTACTATCATAAGCCTCTAAAATAGGAATTATTTATGCATCAAAAGGGCTTGCTTAAACTTACATACCTGACCATGACCCAATCACAAATATGTATTTTCTAAGATTAGGAGGTCAGCCAAACAACATATAATCAGAGCAAGACAGAGCCTAAGGTTTCATAGAGATCAGATATAAAACAAAGTTTCCCTTTAGCAATGTCTTTGTTCTCAAACTATCTGAAACTTAGCAGATTTTATATATATATATATATGTATATATATATACAGGATAGACATTTGAGGAGGATTTGCCTGGTTAAAGCTGCTTTTAACTCCTTTCAGAAGGAATTTTCATCACAAGAATTTTATTATCAGCCCTTCTAATTTGCCATTAAACCCTAACACCTAAACAGGACATACATACATCTCTGCTCCACACCTGGGTATCTGCCCCATGGGACTGCTATCCTACAGCCACAGCTTCTCCTTTACTTGGGCAGGACACGTTAACTGGTGTTAGCTGGTGTTCTGTGTGCAATCATCATTGCTCAAAGATTCAGGATCGTACTGAACTCTTTACGGAGTAGCTGCCCGGGACAAGAGCATTACCATAAACATGTATTTCATTCTGAGCTGCCCCTTCCTTCTCTGCAGGTATGTTTTTTCAGAGTTCTCAGCACAAGAAGTGAGTAGAGCTGTTGGTGCTCAGCATCCATAACCAGGCAGACAAGGGCTGCTGAAGCACAGATATGGGATTGAATGCTGACAGTTTGGGCACCATTTGTAAACCAGATTCTTATACAAAGAACTTCATATAAATATCTGGAGAAAATCAAAGAGTTCTATTTTACATAGTTCATGTTTGTGAGGAACTTGGAGCAGTGCCCCTGCTCAATAACATGTATCACATACATTAAAAAACTTGCACAGGTTTTTGCCTTGAGGGGAAAAATATCCCAAACAAAAAGATGCAGAATCTTCAAAATCCTTAAAAGAGACATTCTTTTCCCATACATATACATACATGATTTATAAATATGTAATTAAAAGGATCATAAATCTGTTGATAAGTGCTGGTATTTGACTGAAACACTAATGGCAAGCATTAACTGCATGTGGTCTGTTGTGTGGCTGCTGGAACCAAGTAGTGAAGAGGATCACAGTTCCTTATTAGTTAGGACCACCTAGAGTGATGGAAAGCTTGAATGATCAAAGAAAAGATAGTTTTATGCTGCAAATGTGGATATACTCATGAGCTTTCTAACTCGTTTTAAGGTCCAGTGTGAACACTTGACACGCTAACTACTGAGCAGGGAAATTAATGTAGTATTAGACTACAAAAGTTTTGTTTGCTTCAAAGATAAGTGAATAATATTCAGTGTTATATTCCAGTCCGTTACTGGATCACAAAATAGTTTTGTATTACTACCAGAGCTCAACAACTTATTTTTGCCTACCTTAAGCAAGAATAAATTATCCTTTCTTGCTATTAACAACGCATGAAAGAATTGATCCTGCTTTGTCTGAATATTCACAGTGATCACAGCTTAATTAGGGTGAAAAAATTTCATTACTTAATTTCTTTGTAGAAACCAGATTAATCCAGAGCGATTGTTTACTTTTCATAACTTATACATGCAGTCCCAGGGAATTGTTTCTGTCTTGTCTGAATAGCTGAGATGTTTCAGAGAGAATGAATGTGTCGCTGCAGTATTGCTGGTCATGAAAAACTGCATCTCATGAAGGTACAGTTCTTCCTTGAAACGCATTATGTTCCCCTGAGTGTAAATGCTAACAAAAACATGACTGAAACAAGGTCTGCTCTCAAACTGATGTAACACTGAAGAGTGAGAATTATCTTGCAGAGTTCAAGTGGCTCTAAATTCTGTAAGCAAAGCTTCAATTTATTCATATGTATCTGAAATTATTTTGTTTGCTGCTGTTCAGACTCCAGCCCTCAGGCTGATCAGGTTATGGCTTTTGATTCTAGGATTCAGCAAATAAAATTACTCTGGATATAGAAAAGCCTTCTCATACAAATGACAGGTGCTGGAAAGCAGTCTCTGTTAAGAAACCTGAACACTGATTTTAAATTCTATCTCAGAAAAAAACCTTAACTTTTGATTTAGTAAGAGTAGTGATCTCCTCTGAGAGAGTTTTCATTTAACATAACTGAAGGACGTAAACAGGAGACACGTGCAGTAAAATAACAACCTGATGTTCCCACTGAGGGTGAGTTTTAATAAAAACTTTTGCCCTCCTCACATATCAAAGCTCTTCACAACTCTTGACCTGATAGCATCTAAATTCTGTAAAATCACCAGATTTTGAAGGTGTTAAGCACCTTGGTATAGTACTTTTTTTTTTTAATATTTAATATGTTTGTTATTTATACAATATGTAAGTGCTTAATTAAGCATGGAATATATTTAATGTTTTCTCACTAAATAAAAAACATATGTCTGTTGGAAAAATATTCTTGGATATTGTATTTGGGTTCTTTGAAGCCTGCAACCAAGTAGATAGTTCTCAATATGAAATGGACAACTGCCTAATCAGAAGAGTCGGCCCTCCCTCCTTGCCAGTACCTAAAATCCATTTTCTCACTCCTAAAATGTCAGGACGGCTTTGTTGCAACATCTTGACAAAAGCTGAAGAGAACAGAGCTGTGTGCATGGCCATGTGCTTCACTACAAAGTCAGCATCACTTCACAAAATCCTTGAGCTTGGTGTAAAGATGCCCCAATCTCGTTGGAGTTTGCTTTTTCAGACCACTTAATTCTGTACAAAACTACTGCAGAATCAGGAATGACACCCAGATTCTGCTCTTTTGAAGGTACAATCATAAACCTGGTTTGGAGTTCAACTAGAAAACAAAATATCCATGTTCAGATTTGAGGAATTAATTTAACCTTTTTGAAGAAATTGGAGGCTGGGGCTGTCAACTTTGAAGCATCCCCATGTTTAAGGTTCAGACCTCATTAGTTTTGGCAAGGAATACTCTCTAATTACTAAGAGAGTTTCCTCAAGTTGCACTTTATAAATTCATCTTTTTTGTAAGCTGTAAAGTATTCATAAAAAGCTAAAAACCAGGAAAATTAGCATTGATGGATGTTTTCTTACCCTCCATCAGGAAATGATGTACTTGAAACTCATTACAGATCTTCACAGCAACTCTGCTGAATGTGCCTTGGGCTTTGTGCTGATCAGCA
>WAAG01043878.1:0-15398 GCA_013390105.1 Tichodroma muraria
TAGAATAGTCTTTCTTCAACTCACTTAGAGAGAGAAGTCTCTCTCATTGTACTATGAAGAATTCTACACAAGAAAACAGTTCTCTTGTGGCTTCAATTTCCACAAACAGCAGCTGCCCAGGAATCCACATTTGTGATGTTCCTCCCATTTTCACAGACTTCTCACAGTTGTGCTTCTGGGCCATGTCAGCTTATGGGGTATTATTTTAAAGATGAACTGTTCAAAAACAAAGGTTCTCTTGATCTATCTTTACAATCATCTTCATCTCTGGGAACAGAGATTCTCCTCTTTTTCTTCCTCTTCTTCTTCTCTCAGGGCAAAGGATTTCTCATCACTCTTAATTCTCTCTGTTCAACTTCTCATGGGATCATAGCTACTTTACCATCTACTTACTCAGCATGGATGCCTTTGCTCAGGTCTACAATTTGAACATTCCACCTCTCCATACTTTTTCCATGATTTAAAGGGGATATTTAAATGTATTATAGTCCATCACCATAGTTTACAAGAGAATTTCAGCCTAAAAATAAGGCATCTCCTCCTACTCCTCCCATCTGGAGGACATCTTGACTGACCTGGGTGCCTTCATGTTGTTTCTTTGTGTATCTTCATTCTGTCCTTTTCTCTTCCTCAAGAGAGGATTGAGGTCTGCAGGTCTCATCTGTGCACTGAAAGATTTAATATCTCACCCGAGGTTTGCAGAGTGAAGGGTGGCAGCCAGCTAAAGCAGTCACAGTTCAGGCCGTGCTGGGGGTTTTGTCCTTCCCTCGCCCTGCCTAGGATCTGCCAGGGCCCAGCCCAGCCCCCACTGGGCTGTGCGGGCTGTGGCGGAGCGGGCCTGGCCCATCCTGGAGCTGATCCCCGGGCTTGGTGGACGCTGGCTCGGCCCAGGCCGGTGGCAGGGCACGGCTCATGTTGCCAAGATGTCAGCAGCCTCCCTGTGGCCTCCCCTCCCGTGCCCGGCCATGCCGGGGCCTGGCCCAGCCCAGCCAGGCCACAGGGGCCACGGCAGAGCAGGGCTAGCCAGCAAGCACCCTGTTACCTCTTCCAAGCCAGAAAACAGAAAGAAAGTATTCCTGGGGTTTTGTCTTAAAATGTTTATGTATTCACTGAGGCATATTCACCCCTTTCATTGGTTTAATCATGTGTCAGTATTTAAAACTGGCTACTGACTGGTTTTCTGTAAGGTCCACAGGAAGCTACAAAGGCACAAACCAGGACACAGACAAATAAAAATAAACATTACTAGGCACTCTGAGATTCTGTAGAATGCATATTCCAGGACTCGCAGTCCACTTGCGAATTCTCTCTTGAGTGATCCAAGAGAACTATTTTGACTGAAACCCTGAGCAACAAACTGTTGCACAGATCAAGCATCATATAGTTCCTGCAGTCCCCATGGGCCACTCCAGACAGGATCAGATGAGAGAAGTGTTCTCTATGCTACTGCCAGGCACAACTCCACTGGAGTCTCTGGCAGAAGGCACCTGCAGACACCCAAGGTCAGCAGAGCCAAGGATGTTGGAGGCAGGGCTATAGGGCAATTCGCTCAAAGACCTGGGTACAGCTCATGGGTAATGTGGAAGAATGGGGACATCTATTGTATGTGTCAAGGACATTAAACCCTCAGGGAAAATAAAATGTGATTTGATTTGCATAGTCAAGTACTATGTCAAGAATCACCCGAACCAATGGAGAATGAGCCTTGCAAGAAGACAGGTAAGCACTGCAATGACCCAACATGAGCCAAAAATTTAACACAATCTCTCCTGTCCTGAGCAACCACCACAACACGTGGAGGCCAAGTCATGCATCAAACAACTCAATGGACATTTTATGAATGTTTTACAGGCGTGATCCACAGACTATGAGAATCATATCTGTATATATAGGTATCACATGACAGAAAAGAGGGTGATGCTTAGTAAGGTTGTAGTGGATAGTGTAAGACTTGTGCATGGCATAAGGACTAGAGATTGAGCTGGGATGGATGGATGGGTTTTGTTCATGGCAGATTTTCATGGTGCTGGTTTGGACCATGTGATGTTTTGAAAATGTGACTAAAAATGTAGATAACACACCTATGTTTTGGTTATTGCTGAGAAGTCCTTCCATGGCATCAAGATATTCCCACTCTGCCTCTGAATAGGCTGAGGGTTAAGGTGCAAGAAGTTAGGAGGGAACACAAGAAAGATAACTGACACAAACTGATTAAATGGGATATTTTCTGCCATATAAAACCAGATTTAGCAATAAAAACTGAGAGGGGGAGGTATTTTTGGATGAAAGACATTGCTAAGAGCTTGGATGGGCATTGACCTATTTGCGGGAGGTGGACAGTGTTTCCTTTTATATTAATCTTTTATTCCATTTTATTATTCCTCTTTATTTTGATTATTACATGTTTCTAGCCCACAGGTTTTCTCACCTTTGCTCTTCCTATTGTCTCCCCTGTCCCACTGGCATCAGAACAGCTGAGTAGCTTCATGGTGCTTAGCTGGTGAACTGAGTCAACCCACCACACCTTGTCAATGGCCTTTTAAAGCTCTCAAGGACCCCTCTCTATCTTAGCATGCAGTTAAAAACCTTTTGATCATCACAGACAATATGGTAATATTACCAGAACAAGAAGAACATTTCAGTTAAGCAATACTTCCTGAAAATTTAAAAGCATGCAGAATTTAGTCCAATGTGCAGCAAGGAACTGCAATTTCTGTGTGCAACATAGAAATGTGAAGGGGGAGAAAAATAAATCAATATCTCCTTGTCAAAGTTTGATCATGCAGGATTAGCAGGATAGATTTATAGAATGAGATAAGTACTATTTTAGAGCATCACTCAAATCTAGAAGGAAAGTTTTTTTACACCAATATATGACTAATTATAGTAACAGAAATACTGTATATCACTACAAGAATTGTAAGATGAATAAAGCATTACTCACGGGAAGAAATCTGGAAAAAGTCAGGGCAAAGAAATGTAATAAAAGAAGCTTCTCAAAGACATTTGAAGGATTTACGCCTCTACAAAATTATGGTTTTCAAAATTATAATTATTGATAACAAAAATGAGAAGCATTACCAAAAATGTTTTTTATATAGAAAAACTTGAATTCTGAAGTTACTAAGTTCTGCTGTGTAGGGAAAAGAGAGGAAAGCTCCAGAAAGGGCCTGGGTAAGCACTGAGGTGGGATTTACTTATGATTTTACACATCCATATCTGAATTGGTCACCTTTGTTTCACAATCTACAGATAGATGGAAGTACTCCTATCCTGCTCAACTGAGGTGCTTTAACCAGGCTGGGGTGAATTACAGGGTGTTTCTCTTCACTGACTACAAAGCCTTGTTCAAGACATCTAACTTTTAGATATCTGTGGTAGGACAGACTTGTTTTATCCTCTGCTTGGAAAAAGTCTTGGGAAGGTCTCTGAAGTCAAGAAGAGCTGCAAAAGACTTGGAGGACTGAGCAAAGAAACAATCTTTCCTTTGGTCTTAGGGTTTGAGCAAATGGATATAGCATCATTAAACAAGATCTTATAAATGTTTTAAACTTCAGTATTATTGTTGAATAATTAGGTTTCACTCCTTATCATTGAAAATAATTGTAAACCATCTCTAATTTTATTTGTGTATTAACTTGACAGTGGGTGGGATCAAAGGGGTTCATTATTACCAGGGAAAAATTAAATATATTTAGTACCCAACACTGATCTCCACCTTTAGAAAGATGCTATAGAGAATAAATTTTCACTAAATAGAAAGCATGAAAATTAAGTCCTAATTCCCCAAGAACTTGCATGTTCTGCAAGGCTTTTAACAGGCAGAGGAAATTTTGCCTGGCTGTTTCCCATTGTTGTTGCTTATTATTTTTCTTCAAAAACATAAAAGCTTTTGGAACTGATAATTCTATTATCATCTCCATACAACATATAGAGAGAATTAAATGCTCCTTCCCTTTCCCTTTTTCTTATTACAAAAGTGAAAGCAGAACTGCACTGAGTACAGTTCCACAGTGGTGAAATTGGATGTGTGGTCACATGTGTCCCACCCTGAAGTTTTCCAATTTCTAAGTACATATCCAAGATGATAACAGACAACTGCTCCAACAACTCTAAATGCTCTAAAAACTAGATTAGTAACTATTTATGGAATTGTAATTGTATTTTAAAGTGTGTTTTTTTTCTTTTTTCCATTGGTTTTCTTTGTTTAAATATCTCCTAAGAAACAGACTCTTCTAAACTTAGCAGAATGCTATCAGGGACAATGAGATTTGTATGGACAAGAAGATAAAGAATCAAAACAAAAATACTTTTTGGGAATTTCAATAGCACGAAATTCTGAATAATACATGATATTTATCAGCAGATCGAAGATGGAGACTTTGGAGACTTGCGAAATAATTTGGGTGTTAAATTCCCATATTCCTGTCCTGACATACTAAACAGGAATAGTAAAAAAACCTACTAAACCCCATTTATTTTCATAGTATTCCTTGCGTTTCTGTTTCTACACTACAGAAGAGCTGAGAAAGTTCTCTTTGAAAGAGATCATTGACACCTTTTGAGAAGTAGTTCACAAAAAAACAGATTAAATCAATTTTCATCATGTGATGAGAGAAGAAACACATTTTATACCTACATTCAGTTTGTATTTCTGAATGGAAAGAATTGAATACGCTTCCACACTCCTTACTGCATAAAAGCAAACAAACTGAAAAGAAACAAAATCCAATTACTTGACATTGAAAATTTAATGAGTAAGAAGTTCACTATTCATTGTAAACATGTTCCTTTTCACTTTGAATAGAAACCCACTGTACCTGAAGGACCTTAGTGTCGTGATTTTTCAAGATGACCTGTACTTAGAGCCATTTTCTTTGAATCAGTTCAAGCGCTTCAGTTCAAGTGCTTCAGAAATCACTATATATTATTCCAAGTTTCTGAAGCAAAATACTTTCTTCCAATGATGCTAGATAGCACGGAGGTTCTCCAGTATACTCATTTATCCTGGGTACTCCATTCCTGTGATATTTCCCACTGTAATCACTGCCCAGTGACACAAAGGATGATTTCCAAGACATAAACTACGTGTAAACTTCCTGTCCATGTAGAAAAATAGAAGACAAAGAAATAATAGGATTTTAAAACAATAAAGAGCCTATATATGGGTCTCCTATACTTGAAGCACACCTTGAAAGCTTAAGAAGTCCCTGGGTCTATGGGACCAGATGGGATCCACACCAGGGTGATGAGGGAGCTGGCAGATGAGCTTGCGAAGCCGCTTTACATCATTTTATCATTTACCAACAGTCCTGGCTCACTGGGGAGGTTCCAGATGACTGGAAGCTGGCCAACGTGACACCCATTCACAAAAAGGTTGGGAAGGAGGATCCTGGTAACTATAGGCCAGTTAGCCGGATCTCAGTATCTGGTAAGGTGATGGAACAGTTTATACTGCGTGTCACCACGCAGCACTTACAGGATGGCCAGGGGGTCAGACCCAGCCAGCATGGGTTCAGGAGGGGCAGGTCATGTTTGACCAACCTGGTCTCCTTTTATGACCAGGTCACCTGCCTGGTGGATGCAGAGAAGGCTGGATGTTGTTAATTTGGACTTCAGCAAGGCCTTTGTCACTGTCTCCCACAGCATACTCCTGGAAAAGCTGGCAGCCCATGGCTTGGACAGGAGCTCTCTCTGCTGGGTTAGGAACTGGCTGGATGGCCGGGCCCAGAGAGCGGTGGTGAGCAGTGCTGCATCCAGCTGGTGGCCAGGCACCAGTGGTGTCCCCCAGGGGTCTGTGCTGGGGCCAGTTCTGTTCAATGTTTTTATTGATGACATGGATGAGGGTATTGAGTCTGTCATTAGTAAATTTGCAGACGACACTAAGCTGGAAGCATGTGATGATCTGTTGGAAGGTAGGAGGGCTCTGGAACGGCAGAGAGACCTGGAACGGTTGGATGGATGGGCAGAGTCCAATAAGATGAGGTTTAATAAGGCCAAGTGCCAAGTCCTGCATTTTGGCCGCAATAACTCCCTGCAACCTTATAGGCTGGGGACGGTGTGGCTGGACAGTGCCCAAGCAGAAAGGGACCTGGGGGTGCTGGTCAACAGCCAGCTGAACACGAGCCAGCTCTGTGCCCTGGTCGCCAAGAAGGCCAATGGCATCCTGGCCTGTGTCAGGAATAGAGTGGCCAGCAGGACCAGGGAGGTCATTCTTCCCCTGTACTGGGCACTGGTGAGGCCACACCTTGAGTGCTGTGTCCAGTTCTGGGCCCCTCAGTTTGGGAAGGACGTTGAGATGCTCAAGTGTGTCCAGAATAGGCATCAATTATGAGAAGTATAATTCTCATAATTGATGCCTATTATGAGGAGGGCAACAAGGCTGGTGAGGGGCTTGGAACACAAACCCTGTGAGGAATGGCTGGGGGAGCTGGGGTTGTTCAGCCTGGAGCAAGGGAGACTCAGGGGTGACCTTATCACTCTCTACAACTTCCTGAAAGGTGACTGTGGTCAGGTGGGGGTTGGTCTCTCTCCAGGCAGCAACTGACAGAACGAGAGGACACAGTCTCAGGCTGCACCAAGGGAAATCTAGGTTGGATATTAGGAAAAAGTTTTTACAGAAAGAGTGATCAAGTACTGGAATTGTCTGCCTGGGGAGGTGGTGGAGTCACCATTCCTGGATGTGTTTATAAAAAGACTGGATGTGCCACTCAGTGCCAGGGTTTAGTTGAGGTGTTAGGACATGGGTTAGACTCAATGATCTTGAATGTCTCTTCCAACCTAGTGGTTCTGTGATTCTGTGATACTTAAGAGTCATAATACTAACTCTGTCTCCACATCAATCTGCTTCTCTCAAACAGCTCCTTGATAATGTTTCTCTTCACCTCTGAAGTAGCTGTAAGCAGTTTAACTTCAGAGCTGAAAGTAATTTAGCTTCAGCAATGAGATATTGTGCCTACAGCAAAGAAGTTCTGCTGAGAGCTTTTCCTGGATGGAGCTTGACATTAACCAGGTTAATCATGAGCCAAATTCTACATATTTAGAACCCATCCTGGACATTTGTCTGGCAAGCCTGCAAGTCAGCTTCAGCATGTTTTTTACTTGGCCAGGACCTCTCTGTATGTACAGTCCTCTTGATGAAGGAGCTACCATGCTTCCAGTTTGCCCAATGATTTTCTCCACCTTTGTTCCAGAGGCTTCACTGAATGCCTCAGACTCCTGTGCATGGTGTCCAAAGTGCTCCTTTTAAAGATGACGGACACATGCCTTTTGGCAGCTGACATCTGTCATATTCTGGCAAACTTCCCTTGCCAATAACCAGTATTTTTCCAGGGCTGGAAAAACCCAGAAACCTTCATAAGCTTTTCATCTTCTTGCATATTCTGCTCATCGACTGAACAGGCAATAATACCATTCTGTAAAAGACATGTCCTCTGGGCTGCTGTCATGTGCCCCACAACAAAATCAGAACACAGACCTTGAAGCATTTATAGACCTAATTTATCATTTAACAATTTTTTGCTTCCTTAAAATACAGCTCCATGTTTATTCTTGTTGAATGATGTGTAGCTGGTGTGTGAACCCAAGGCTACCAAAAGCTTAACCTGCAGTGGATCTGCATGGACAAGCCTTCTTACCAGAAGAGACACTCTCACAGCCTGGGAGAGTTCATGTGCACATTGGAGTAGCTATAAAGGCAGAACTGTTTGTCTTGCACCATGGTCTAATTCTCTAATAGCACAGAGTTTAGCACAGAGTTTTCAGACCTTTTCCTACTGTAATGTTCACATTCCTCATGAAAGGATAGAGATTGTAGCAGAGTTAAGACAGATTTTTAAGATTTCATTTCATGAAGTCTTATATGAAGACTTTCATTTCATGAAGCTAATAATATTCCTCAAAATTACAAAACACAGGCTTGGTAATGAATTTCAAATTGTATGTCGGAAAATAGTCCACAATTGTCAGCAATTGATCTGAGCTGCAAAAAAAACAGGTGTCCTCTGATAAAACACCATAATATACTTTTGATTTTTATCATTTTGGAGGAGGAATTTTGTTTTAAAATAGTTGCATGGTATAACTCCCAGGGGTTTAATTTTTGCAAATCTATACATTCAAGGCCAGCTTGGATGAGCTTTGAACAACCTGGTCTGTTAAAAGATGTCTCTGCCCACAGCAGGAGATGGACTTGATATTCTTTAAAGGTCCTTTCCAACCCAAACTATTCTATGTTTGTTTTTATACAGAATGCAACAGCAGCAGGAAAAAATTCTGCCTACAATGGCACTATAAAAGATGTCTTTGCAGGGGATTTCCCTTCATGACAGCAAAATCATTCATGTGGACTTTTATCAAATAAAATGTAAGTCAGTAGTACCATAATGATGTCTGTTGCGACACAACATGAGAAAGAAAAATATTTAAATCCTTTCCCCAGTCGTTTGCTAGTTTTTTTCATTTTTAATTATTCCAGGTGACGACAGATAATTGGAAGTGGTAGAATTATACTTCTCATAATTGATGTTGTCTGTGTGATGATGACATGCTAATGTCATAACCATGATGGCTTTTTTCTGAGATGTTTGACCAGTTGTGTTGTTGCTGAGGAAAGATGTTAATCAGCCAAAACCATTAATTATTATGCATGACTTAGAGCAAAATTCAAATTCACTTCCTTGGATAAATTTATTCTGGTGAAACACATAATTGAATAAAGGCAGTTTTTCAAAATTATGTAGGAACTTTTAATTGATAGATGTAACTATATGAAATTTCTCAGTGGTGTAATTATTCTAGGCTGATCATTGCTAGATTTAACCTAAATTTTTTTCTTTTTTTTTACTAATGATTTTAACAGTATGCTTCCTTTCAGTAAAATACATTTATATTTACATTTTATTAATACATTTTGTAAGTTCTCATATTTTTCCACCATGTGATATTTTGTTAATCAAGTTTCTGCATAATTTTATTTTATCTTTTGGAGATTTTTAGAATTCTTTATTGGATCTTCACCCACCTTGACCCAAAACTTCACATTAATACTTTGTTCTTCTGAATAGTATCTGTTTGTCATAAATGTCCCCATGTAAAAAAGCACATGAATAAATGTGTCTTATAATGTGTAAATGTTTGACTTCATAATTCTTTTGAGTTTAGGGGAAAATTCTCTGTCAGTCTTCTTACGTACTCTTTGGTTTTATAAAGTCTATCAAACTGCTAGATGACCTCATCCACAGTTTTCACATTGACAGTAATATATTTAACCAACCTTCAGTTCTGTTTTCCTTGTTCTTTTCTTAAATTTTCAGTTTTTAATTTTAATTAATTCTTTGTCTCTCTTGCAACTTTCAGTGATCAGTTTATCATCAACAATAAAATTATTTCAGTCATTTATTTCTGTAAGGTCCTGAGAATAGTTCATAGCCAAATCAAAGCTGGGTTAATCATATTCAAGACATTATTTCCCAATCTCGCACTGATTTTGGACAATAAAGGCACAAATGTATTTATTCAGGGATTCTTTGTAATCTTGACTTTCTCAGAAAAGATTTCTGTGATGCCTAACATCAAAACAAACCACACAAGTACTCCCATTGCCCCTTGCTGCTGCAAGCAAGCTCAAATTGCAATAAAACTGTCTTGTGAAGCCTTGGAGTTCGCTTTCTCATTCTGCCAAGACCTAGCAAACACTCTCCAAACCTGGGCTGGCAGAGTGTCTCCTACCCTGCCAGGACACTGAGCACCTTACTGGCAGGAAGTGTGGGCTTGTAACATGCCCCAAGCCAAGCAGCACAAGGGAAAATGGGCCAGGCTCAAGGAGAAAGCTTCTGCTCAAATTAGAGGATAGGGTATAGTACACATTTCACATCTCCAGCCCCATTCAGCATGGCTGAGGAAATTTCCTGTTAACAAAGATAAATTTCAGGCTGAAACTGCTGCAATGAGAGGAGTCTCCAGCCAAATAACCTCTACCAGGGTGGAGGAGAAGTGGTGAAGACAGTCTTTCCTCTTCATGCCTATATCCATATTTTAGGGTATATGGGTAGCTACATATATTAGGGTAGCTATGTCATTAATAGCAGGTCTTAAGAACAGTCCAAAATTCAGAAGCAGTGCTGGGATGTTTCTATCTGCATGTCTGTTGTCCCACTGTTTACACTGCGCATGCCCAAAGGCTTCCTGCTGTCATGTTACAGAAAGGCAGCTCAACTCTGATAAGTAAATTCTGCTTGATAAGAATGTATTTTCATGGATTACTTCTTTTACTATCACAGGAATTCTCTGAGAGAGTAATGGAGGAAAAAAAATTTTTTCAGGAAAAAAATTACCTGCAAAATTATTTTTGAAAAGGTCATGAGATGAAAACTGACCAAGTGCAAATTCTCCCATATCCACAGAATTAATCTGCATGAACTAGCATGCATCCTTCTTAATTCAGATAAGTAGATTTCATTGAGTTGGGGAGAAATTCCCTTAATGTCTCATAATTTAGGCAACATGAGACATATGCCATGTTACAAATGTTTTTTTTTTCTTACAAAAAATTGATTTCTTGTGGGATGCAAGATCAGCCTCCTAACAAGAGAGCATATTTGTATCTGTCATTTAAACAACAGTAAAGGAAAATATGTATTTCAAGGACAACATATTCCAGTGAATAAAGACTAAAATTCAGATATGAAATCACACTAAAAATCACACTTTGATTTCCATAATGTGTTTATTAAAGTAATACAGAGGAGGAAAATATTAATTAGTAATTGCTTAACCATTAATGTTTTCTTTTAAAATAGATCAAGCTCAGAGATCAGGACCAGAGTTGCACTGAACCATATTTTAGGGTTCTTCTAATTTGTTTCATTTGAATTTGATTCAGTATTAAATTCTAACTGCATGAAAGATCAGGGAGCACTAATCATGAGGTTTGACTAGCACCATCCCCTTCTCCTTTATTCTGAAATAATTACCTTTTTCAGGTTCAAAGCAAGCTCTAAATTAATATTGTATGGCCATGCCATTTTTGTGGAAAGAATCAGAATTCTTAATAGAACTTAAGAGGCTATATAAAAATTGCATAAAGATGCTATTACTTTGTTATTAGATGTAATTCTGAGCCTCCTACAGATCCCTGGAGTACCCTGGTTCCCAGCCAGCCAGCTCAGCCACATGAGGCTGAGCCCCCAGCCTCCAGGGTTAATGGGCTCATGCAAGTTTGCATCAGCGGTGGGCAATGCCTCTTCAACAAGTGAGTTCAACTAAAATTTAGGAGATGGATTTGCAACATGTCAGCTATTGGCCTTGTGAGGCAGATATGAAGTAGTAATAAATGACCATAGATTATTTCATATCAGTGAGAGCAATGCATAGAAACTTGTTCAGATGGCCAGGCTACATTCCCAGCAGCTGCTCCCAAAGCCACTATCAGCTGAACAATTTAATTTTGGAAATGTCTCATGCCTTAGAAATAAATATTCCCCTTCTCTCCATTTTCTAACATGCAAGAGCTTTTTTGTCTTTAATCTAGTTTTGATCTGATTAAAAACAAAGTTATGTTTGTATATTAACAGCTCTTGTGACCTGGAAACACACAGCCTTTGCCAGACCTACTGACCCACTTGCCTGAAGGATCTGCTTACATCTGGGAAGTCAAATCACCAGATCAAGTGGGTGTAAATCAGGAAGAAAGTGGCAAAAGCACACTTTATGGGTCAAAAAAACTGTCTTACAAACTAACAGTATTTTAATTATATGAAAGGCTTCATTAGCTGTAGATTTCCAAGTCCCAGAAACACATGAAGGACAAAGGGAAGAGAGATACAACACCACAAATATGTAAAGTATGGCAATCTAAAATTCCTTACTGAAATTGGTTATGGAGAGACATCAATCACTGTCCCCTCTAACCCGGCTTCAGGTCACTACCTCTATTCTTAATCTTTGCA
Source organism: Tichodroma muraria (assembly GCA_013390105.1). NCBI lineage: Eukaryota > Metazoa > Chordata > Aves > Passeriformes > Sittidae > Tichodroma > Tichodroma muraria. The sequence goes on from WAAG01043878.1 coordinate 11,949, forward strand.
AAGATTAACAATCAGCCAATTTGCATATATATAGGTCTGTAAAAGATTTACAGGTTCAAAAGGTAAGAATGAGTTTCAGATATCCTGGCACACTTCCTATCTTCACAGTTCTTCTAAATCAAATCTCAGTATACATTCCCTTTCCCACCACCCTTCTCTCCCAAAAAAAAATGAAATTAATCCAACAATAGTAGAATAATAACTAAAAATACCAGAAAAATTTGTATTTTATTCTGACTTTTTCAGAACAGGGTCATTTTTTTTTCTAAAGCATATCCTGTGAGTTTATAACTTTACTTATGAAGAAGGAGGAAGAATTGTTCAGGGTAAAAGATGTTTTTGTGTACTGCTGGGTAGCAGGGCACAGCAATACTGAGCTCCCAAGGGCAGGATTCTTAACAGAGCAAGCTGAACAGCAGTAGCTCAAATTAGCTTCTTGGCCTACTCTTGGATACACTTTAAGCAAATTGTCTGCATTTCAACAAAATTAACCTTTCCTTTACTTTCCTGATGTGTGACACAGTAACTATCATGTCAAAAAAACATCCATAACACTCCTCATCAAATTCCCTTATGCTATGAAAACTGTTTTCTACCTTATTCAGCAGTTTAAAATCTCTGTAGAACACAATTATTTATCAATACAAAGGAAATACATCTTGAAAACCACTTACATTCCCAGCTATGGTACTCAGAGCCAAATTGATGCAGCACCAGCTGTTTGGGCTCTCTCTGTTTTAACCCCTGATGAGGGCAATACAACTCCCTTTTTCTGTCTCCAGTAATAAGACAATACAACTCCCTTTTTCTGTCTCCAGTAATAAGACAGGCACAATTCAATGCTGGCTCATCCCAAACATCAGCTTTTCCTATGGGACGACACCACCAGGCTTGGTGCTTTTCCCTGAGAAGAGGCAGCTGCTGGTTATCAGCAATCATTGGCAAGTAGGCACATTCCTCCTGCCTGCCCAGAGGTCCCAGTGGGGAGCAGAGGCCAGCTCTGCAGCCCTGGTCCAGAGCAGGGCTGATAGCTTGACTTTCAAAACCAGACCAGTCTCTTCTAGCTGCTGAGGTCAAGACAGTTTGGAATAGAGATTTCTGCTGTGTGTGTTAACAGCCCCATCAATGGGCTCCCATTTCACTTCAGATCCTTGTGCACTAGCTATTTGCAGGTAGTGCTGCTAACCCACTGCAGCAAAATACGCAGAGTGGTCATGATGTCTCTTAAAAGATGTTGTGTGGCTATGAAGATTAACACCACTTTCCCCAGGTATTCTGAACAATGACAGTGGGAGGTTAATGACAACTTCTGTCAGATTCTGAAAACTCTCGTGGCTACTCAAGCAGTCTGCAAATTCCTCTGTCACAAGGTTCAGTGCCTCCACATTCCTTTGCAGAGTGTCAGGGTGATCTAACAACAGGAAACCTGCTGTTGCTGGTTGCAGAGCAACCAAGGAGACAAATTATCTGTATTATAACAATTTGGTCTTCAACCAGGCTCAAGTTAGTATTGGTGGAGCCATGGAGTAGTTGATCACTGCTGGGTGATGAGACTGCAAGCTTCCCACAGTGTTCAAGTGTCCTCTGTAAACTGCTTTTTTATAGGTCTCCTCAAAGGCAAACAACAAACAAACAAACAAACCCTAAACAAAATAGGCTTTATTAGAATATAAAGCAAGTAGGCTAACATTTTAAATAGAAAAAAATCAACTACTTAATATGCTAGGAAAATGAAATAAATAAATATTACCTTTTTACACAGACCTCTCCATCTCCAAAACAGCCCTTTATTCTGATATTGGTTTAGCTAGTTTTGTGGATTCCTGACCAGAGCAAATTCTGCACAGCCCTGTGATGTGGACAGTTTTCCCTCTGTCCCTGTCAGGGCTGGCTAGCTGCTCTGTGCTCCCTGGAGCAGTTCCCATCTCCGAGCTAAAGGTTCCCATCTTTGTGCCCTGATCCTTTGTTACCCCTCCCTGACAGGTCTTGAACCTGCCCAGTCCTTCAGCACACTCCTTTAAAAGCAAACTCCCCCATCTTGCCTTATTTCCAGATGGCTGAGCCAATTAAGTAATTAAGTAATCAGCATGAATACATCTGTAGCAACAAATATAGTGTTAAATCTGCCTGGCTCAAGATTTCTCAATTGTGTGGACCAACTGGCTTTTTGGTGGCCAGAACTAGGGGTAAGATTAGTTAGGCCAGGCTGCTCAGTCTTGGAGGCAAAGGGAACTGTGCTGTCCACAGCCTCGCTAAAAACCATTAATTCCATTAATAACTCCTTGCCTGTCTTGCCTCTTGACGGGCCACGCAGCAAATTCAACAAACACAGACACTTGCACAGAAAGACCTGGCAGCATCACCTGGGCTGTGCTGTCACTGCCACATTTCGGTCACCTCAGCAGTCTGCTTTTAACCCTGGCTGCCTTCTCCAAGACTGAGGTGACACACGTCAGCTCCGTTCCCTGAAAACAGACTGCGAAAGAGCTGATAGCATCCCCTGAATCTGAATGGCATCATCAGACTTTGAGAGAGGCACACGCAGACTTAGGAAGTCAGGGGTATCGTGGAAATGGCCATTGCAGTTAAGGACCATCTCTTAAATAAAAAAGAAATAAATGAAAACCCAATTAACACTCGCAAACAGAATAGACTAAGCTGCAAAACAACATTCTTGTTAAGTCCATGCCCACTGTTATCAATACTGCAAGCAATAGGATTACTGCAATAAATGTAATAATTAGTGAGGACACTCCTTACCTAATGCAATTTAACATTGACTAATCTCTACAGCTGAACATACTTGGATTACAGTTAGTGACTGATGTACTGCAAACAGTGGCTATGTCAAATTCTGGCAGTAAGGTGAGTTATAGCTGAGTATAACCCAAAACACACATTGCACTCTTCTTCTGAATTTCAAAAGTCTGTATACAAGATTCCCTAATTTCCTACTAATTCACTTAATTCTAACTAACTATGCATTTACATTATTTTTTGGCAAGGTTTCTTTTTGTAGTGGTTCTCCATTGTTTGCTGTAGCATGATTTGACAAAATTTTCTCACAGAAAACAGCAGAAAACAGGCATTAATACATTTCAGTAGAACCATATTTTATAGAAAGCACATGCAGAATTTGTAACGTAAGTGTGTGCCAAATTCAAACATAAAACAAAGCAACAAGAGCAACTATTTTAAGTACTCAAAGTTTCTCATAAGCTCTGCTGTTGCAAAGGTCAGTAGAATTCTAAAGGTAGTAAACTTTCAAACCTTTATAAGTATATAAGATCACTTAGGGAGGATTTGCTATGTTTATTTAGGGGCTACACAGTGCACTCAGTACATAAAAGGAAAGACTTCTTTGTAAAAATTCTCAGTAACCGTCACTAACATATTTTTATGTATCATATCACACTCCAAAGGAAAGAAAGAAGAAGGATTTTTTTTTTT
>WAAG01043883.1:911-16787 GCA_013390105.1 Tichodroma muraria
TATTGCTCTATTTCCTGCTGTTTCTTGTAAAGAAATTATTCCCTTAGATTCAAGACCCTCGTATTCAGGCCAGTACAGGCACAGGGGAAGTCCAGAACTGAAAAACAGGCAGTTCTCCCCTACACCACTCATATAATCTTGGCAGTGCATCTTCCAAGTCATCCTTTTCTCACTGAAAAAGGAGATTCAACATAGATCCCCACAGACTGCTATGTCTTAAGAAGGAAATTGCCTCTTTGTCTCCTCCTCCCAAGACAGGCACCTCTTTCATTTCAGTTCAGCAGGTGATGCCTGCAGAACTCTCCCTTGGAGTATTGCTACAACAGAGTAAAGCTTTATCCCTCCACATAGCTCCTGCCTTGCCCTGTTCTGCCAAAGGACCACAAAGATAAGGGAAAGAACATACTCCCTAGTGGCATTCAGAACCTGTTAGTCTGTACCCTAGGGTCACTATATTTTCTTAAACTGACTAAAAAACTTCTAAAAGCTGTGAAAGGGATTTTCCTTTCCTTTTCTTTCCCTCTTTTTTTCAGATAAATGTTTTCTTCCTCTGTCTTTCCAGGGGTCTGGAAGAAAGATTCCTTTTTGTGTTCAAAACAAGAATTTTCATATGGCCTCCTTTTCAATACACTAAATGTACAAAGTCTCAAGGTGTAAAACCCAATCCTGTTACCAAATGCATTAGCTCACATATTCAAGAGAGTTGAAAGAGAGTTGGGTTTTTCTTCAGAGTTGAGAGAAATCTGATTATGTAAAAGGGTTAAAGCCATAAATTTGAAAAAGAAAACTGAAACAAACTAAAGTGGGTTTGAAGAAGAACAATTCATAGAATCATTTAGGTTGGAAAAGACCTCTAAGATCATACAGTCCAACTGCTAACAGTTAACACATCTCTAAAAATGCTTCCTTCTTGATGAGAGACTAAGCAACCTTCAGAAACTTCATTCAAGATAGATTGTCACTGGAGAGCAAATTGGAAGCATTAAAATCAGGAGCTAAAAGTGTCCAGCTAATTCCCTAACAGAATAAAAATCTACAGCTTAAATTTAAAAAAAAAAAGGAGAAAAATGAGGTCATGGTACCAGCTGTACCATGAAAATTGATAAAAATGTCCTAACATTTGGAAATACCAGTGAAAGCATACAAACACAGCTCCCTCAAAACCTTCTTAATCTATGGAAGATGATAGAAATATTAGATCTGAGGTCTGACTTCCTGGAGTCATAGGTGAGTCTGTAAAGGAAAACTTCCTTCTGTCATCTCCTTGAGAAAAGTAAAGGCAAACTTCCTTCTGTCATCTCCTTGAGAAAAGTGATGAGTGTGAGGGAGTGTAGGTGGGACAGAGAACATGAACTGTTCTCTGTTCTCTCCTTTTGCTGAAGCTGATGGTATTTATTATGCCTGAAGTAGTATTTATCATTTTATAGAAAACAGCCTGATTAAAAACCTGAATTCATCCCCATGTTGGGGGGCTGATTGGTGGCAGGGACTACCTGTTAGCTATGGTCAGAGGCAAACAGTCTCCAACTGGAGGAGAAGGAGAAGGATGGAGAAGTCCATCCCTTCTGCAGCAGGTGCTGTGGTCTGTCACCATGAGTCTGACCTCACACCTGTCTTTCTCAGAGCAACACGGAGCTGAAAGTTATCTCCACCTGGGTTAGTCATTTGAAGCAGAGCCAAAACCGAGGCAGCAAAATCTAATCTTTCAAATGTGACCTTATTCCACTCCTGTAGTTCAAAAGGTTTAAAATTAAAGCTCTCCATTTAGATCACCTTTACTCCAAAGCAATTTTCATTCTTCTCTGGAGTCCAGTGCCCTTAATATTCCATTTTAGCTAGCCACCCCACAAAAAAACACAGTTATACCTTTAATCCCTTTTACTGCCTTTCTTAGCAAAAGCCTGCTGCTACTAAAAAACTCCAATAGGTTCTCAATCCTGGATTTTCAGAGGTATTTCAATATCTAGCTAGCCAGCATTTTGGTGCCGTTCTGGTACTTAAAGTATTTTTTAAAGTCTCTAATACTTGTTTCCTATATGGGTATGTTGATTTGCAAAAGATGAAAATATTACCTGTAACACCTCTAAACCCATAGATCCTGTAACCTGTAAATCTCTAGACCAATAGATCCATGAATTATAATCCAAATAGTTTTCTAATTTTTATCCTAAATATCCTGAAAGCTTCTATATTTTCCCTGAATGTACCTATCCTGAATAAAATCTAAAGAACTTAAACAATCCATTAGTCTTTGATGCTTGCTAACTCCTGAAAGCTGCCAGAGCACCACACCTAGGGTCTTTACACTGAGTGGCAAAGCAGAGATGGCAAACACAATTCTCAGTCCTGCTATTCACTGGAATTAGTTAGCTCACCAAAATCAACCTGCATTATTTTAACCAATCTCCAACAGACTTTGAAGGGCAGGCAGGACAGAGAGAGGGCATTTGCCAGTTTTTTCCCAGATGTCTAGCCACTCACAACACTCTGAGCTCAACACCTAAATCCTGTGACCTTGTAACATCAGGGGCCTGGTAGTCCTCAACAAGTATGCCATCATGCCTGGTCTCTGCATTCACAGCCATTCCCTATCCTAATCCTGAGGACCTGGGGAGCTGGAAGCATGGCAGCTTTGTATTGAACCCCTTGTGTCTTCTGCTGGGTTGACAGGAGAAGGGTGGGGTGGGTGGGGATGCCTTTTTGCCACCATGGTTTGCTGGTGTGACATTGCAGTGGCTGGCTGGCAGTTTACAACAGGAGCTTCTGGGGTGTCTGGCTCTACTTCACTCATATAGATAAAGTGGTTGAGATCCCAGGGAACACATTTTTAATTTGAAACTGCAGGTTACAGTCTTTCCAGAAAGGAAATATCTTGGCAGTTCTAATCTGAGAACAGTTTTCAATTTTCTGGTATTATCCTACTTCCATGTGATAAAACTGCCTCCCAGTCACCTTTGCTTGCGACTTTTTTGAAGTTCACCTTTCAGCCCAGCTTGATGTCATAATACCATTAGTGCTAATGAGCTCTCCAGCAAACATTGCATTGTTGCTCCCTTACGTACTTACTTTGGGAAGAATAAAGGACAAAGATGCTATGGCTATTAACTCAGAGCCTGCATTCACTTAGCTTTTGCTTTAACTATCTCTATTCACTGTAAATTCCTTTCACACTCTGTGGTGTCAAGAGCACATTATCAGCTTTTCACTGATCTCAGTTTCTCAGGTGCCTATGACTGCATGTGTTGTAAAATCAGCACCTGTGTATGCAAGTGGCCAGGCTTAGCAGATGCTTTTACAGTATAAGATGTGATATATATTCTGTATGTGAAATCAGATTAAACCCCAAATCCATCAAACATTTTATTTTAAAGAAAGGAAATTATGCCATTTGATGCAAACATATTTCTTTATTAACAGTTTCACAGCATGCTCTTCAGCTCCAAATTCTCTGGATGTGGAATTGCAATTCATTCGTTCACTCTAAGAGAAATACTCATTCATTTTGTATTATGCCTGCTATATATAATTCTGTGCTACTACACAAAACTGCTAATTGCCTGCAGCTTTCCAGCTGTCAGCAAAAAAAGAGCCATCCTGGCAGAGCAGTCTGTCCCGGACTGACCACCATGGGGTCCTGCATTAGTGTCAGACTTTGCAGAAGACACTTTCTAACTTTCTGATCTCTGGCCAAATCTGAAGAAGAACAGGCAACAGTAATATTTGTCCTCTGGCAAAGATCCCACGGAAGGCAAAGGAGTGCCCCTCCACAAAAGCACTATCAATATTCATTGTCTCCACTGGTGTTAAAGAGAATGGCTCCAAAGAAGAATTAGGGTCCCCAAAACTCCTAACCCAGGTGGAAAGCAAGAGGCAATCTCTCTATAGAACCGGCAGATGGTAAAGGGAGGTAATAATGAGCGGTGTCACCAACAGTGGCTGCAGCCCAGCAGCCACCGCAGCGTCATTGAGTGTTTGTTGTGGAGCTGTCGGTGGCGGGGTGAGCCCCCCTGACAGGAGCCCTCAGCTCCCTAGACTCTGTGCCTCCTGAAACTGAGCCCCAGCTACAGCCCCCACAAGACAGGACTTGTAATATTTTTGTCCCTCACCCTTGACCTCCCTGGCTACCTATAGATCAGTGACTGTTGTTGCAGAGTTTCTGTAACCTCTGGCAGGATTCAACAGCGTGGGGCTGCAAACCCTAACCCGGCAAATGGGGAAGACAAAGGAGCTGGGATTTGGGGATAAGAGTGCACTGGTAATTTCAAGAACATGGAAGAGCAGAGTCAAAAATCAATACATCTAAATGGGGAAAGGAAAACTTGAAGATAGAGGAATAATTCCCCAGCCTCTGCGCAGATACAACTAACACTGGAGAGCAGGACTGAAGTAAAAAGCCTAAAAGAATTACTAGTTGGAGCTCTGTCAAGATTGTCCCCTTAGGCTTTTCCTGGGTCTTTCTCTCTATATCTCGTAGAATATCATCAACAAAGGAAAGGACAAAACACTTCAAGACATATTTTGCTATCTACAGCCTTCCTTTCTTATCTTCTCAAGCTGCACAGGAAAATTGAACTGTTATATCTTAATAGGATTTAGCCTATAAGATTTCAAGTTATCTGTTCTTTCTCTAATTCATACTGAACAGCCAGTGCCTGACAATGCTGTAGGTAAGACTTTCACAAATCCTTAGCACTGGCCTAACTCCTCTCTTGTTCACTTAATTGGAAAGATCTGTGCTGCAGACTGCTTGTATCAGGGACCAATACAAACACTGGTATGAAGGGTAGCCCACCCTGTCTCTGTTTCAGTCACTTTCTTTCTCAAACAGCACAGCACACCGACACAGCACGCAGAGCTACATCTGATCCTTCAGGGTATAGCTAAAAGTATAACTGACACAGCTGCTCTGGCATAGGTAGCTCCGCTGTATTTTTTTATACATGTTTACAGCAAGATATTTCAGAAAAATCTGGGAAGTTGATCTGGGTGCTTCAGGAGAAGACAGGAACCCTGGGGACCAGTCAGATGCAATCCAATTTGCCACAGGTAGCAGGATTTCTGACAGAGGTGTGATTGCTGCTGTCAGGCTAAACTCCAGACCCACCAGTGGGTGAGCTCACCAGTGTTCACTGCTGCCGTAGCTGACAACCACTTCTCTGCAGCTGAAACCACCTGTTGGTCCCTGGGGTCCAGAGGGATCAGTCAGAAGTCCTCACAGACTCTGCTGGGCTCATTCAGCCCATTTGCCTCCCTTGGGAAGAAAAAGAAGGAAGATTTTTAATATGTTCTCCTTCTATTGTCCAGGTTCTACCCTGGGCAGGAGCTTGTAAGCTCTTAGGTCACCTCTGGTTTAGAAACAATTTCATAGGCAAACCTTGCCAGCCTCAAGAGCTGCCCTGCCTGTGAATGCAATTAGAGTGTGACTACAGCACCAAATCATTCACAAAACATCATTGCTTCAGAGGCAGAGGAAGTGAAAGATGCAGTCCTGGGGCCACTGAAAGGGGTTTAAAATCCCAAAAGAGAAAGCTGAGGATAGGTCAAATTGAATTACTATAGCTGAACATTGAATTTTTATTCACAGATATTTTCTTCTCTTGTTGTTATAGTTGTTCAATTTTCCTGGGAAATTTTTGTTTGCATGAGAGCTTAGAGTGGAGACAGAATTTGATAGTGTACTCTTATTCTGACTGTACTGACCTGCCCAGGGGCATGGATACACACATACATTGGCATGTAAAACTCCCTCACTTCTGCACACAGACACCAAGCTATATATGAAAACCTGCTGGTTTTGAGATTGAATTTCCTGCTCAACAAAAAGGAATTCCAGAGCCAGTCTGTTTGCAGATCTCCAGATCAGAGGCATTAAAACTGTTAATCTTGTGGTGGGATGTGAATATATCCTTTAGTGCAAGGCCCCACAGCCAGAGCTCTACCAGGAGGAAATGAACCCAAAGCATCCAGCTGTTCACAACTGGAGAGAAATGTGCAGAATGCAACAAAATTACCTGGAAATGGAACATTTTGTCAAAAATCTTCCAAAAACATATGATAGTACCAAGTTTCAACCATTTGTCTCTTTTTGGTGTTCATGTTACTCTCAGTCATGGGTGAATACTCTAAATTTAAGGCTTGGGATCCATTAACACTGGCTCTGGTCCATCCCTTCTTTGAGAAATTCCCTAGGAGATCCAAGATCTTCTTCTGTTTATGGTATGTAGAGAGTTAATAATCTACTCATAAAAGAGAAGAAGCCATTTATAAAAAATGGCTCATATGTGAGCCATTATGGTCTTTTTCAGAGACCTATTTCCCTGCATAAATATGACACATCACCAATCAGATGGAAGCAAATTGGATGGGAGAATTCTTTCACCTTGTGTTTTCTAAAAAATTCTATTGCTTTTTATGACAGCTTCCCTATTATGTAGCGGAATTTCTAGGCATGTTCTTCCATCATGAATCCCTTAAGGACTGCTAGAAAAAAGAAATAGCTTTTTTAGCCTATCTTCCAAGGGCAGTGAAATTTATGAAGTCCTGTTATCTGTCTGTCCTTTGCCCCTCTAAAGACTGTGGAAACTGTTGACTTAGTTTCAAGCCAATTTTAAAAAATAAAAGGGTAGAAGTCTCAAATATATTTATATTCCCACAAACTCTGTGAAAGTCAGCAGCTGAAAAAAGGCAAGACAGACAAATTAGTCCATTCATTTCAGTGATGGAAAAGTTGCAAATTAAATCACTAAGGGCAGATTCAAAACAGAGCCATATGTATGGGGGAAAGCTTCATTAAGAGATAACACTGCCTCTCAGAGGACCATTTAATTGTAAGAGCCCCTTGTTTACACATGCTTAGTTTAATATCAGCTAAAATAACTTGAAGATAATTGTGAGAATTATTCTGGCTGTCCATGATGGGTCCTGGTGCAAGGCTCTACACTGATATTTTATGAGGGGAAAATTGAGTAACTTGGGAAACATAATTTACCTGAAGTGGGAAGGAATTTTTCATGCTCTTCATTCAATCAGCAGTTGAGCAAGAAAGGATAGAAGAAAAGGGTTCTTAACCACTGCACTGGTGTTTCCTAAGTCCACCCCACCCCACAGCCCCTCTGGACTATGGCAGCTACAAAGCTCCTCATCACATCCAAGAGACACCACAAAAGCTGAACTCATTCCAGCATACTGGACAGCCACTGCAGTCAGCAGATCTGTGCATGCACAATGCTATAGTCCTAGAGATAAACCCACCCCACATGATTTGGCCCCTGTAGAAAGCAATAGCCACAAAAGCTGTCCATTGTGGCCCTAGCCACTGTCCTGCTGCAGTGGCACTGGAGGATTGTGCATATCCACCCACCTCTGCCCTGGGTGGTCATCTGCTTTGAGTGACTGAAGAATTACACTGGAGGATCTTGCAAAGCTCTAGGCAGTGACATAAGGAGCCACTGACAATTCACTGAAGAGCCTTGTAGCTGCTATAATGGATTCCATGACTTCACCTGTCCCTAATACCCACATCCCCCCACCCTCCTGCAGTCTTTTCTTGAAGCATTGTGAGTCAGCAATGCCTTCCTGACCCAGCTGAGATGAAGCAGAGCAAGTGACCTTGGATATGCTGATAGCAGCAGGAAGAATAATCATCCGCGTCATAGCTCAAGGGCATCCAGATCCTGTGTGTGACTCACATGCAGAAATCAGACACTTAAAATGATATCTTTCTTAAAGTGCATTTGGGAATTTTGTCCCCAACTGTGGCTTTTGACTGCTTTTTGTATTTTCTTTTAAGGGCTGGTTCTTCATTATATCTATTGAATCATCCTTATGTTTTCACACTGAGTGATTCTGATACAGTCGCATCTACACTGCTAGTGCTCCAACTTCACTTTTCTCCACATAGCAAAAAATGCTGTGATTTTATTCTCACTTTCTGACCTGGGGTGTATTCATCAGACATCTGTTCAAAAACATTTTGAAAAGACCTAAATCATGACACTTTTCTTGTACTGAGCAGTCCTTGGTAGTGTTTGAAGAGAAGCATCTCTAATGCCACTAAAGGACAGGCATCTAGCTGCCTTTTTCAGATCTGAAGTCCGAAAAATTCCTCTCAGTTGCCTAGCACCTATGTTTCTGCCAAAGACATTTACTGCTCCTAGACAAAGAGAACTACCTAATTTAGAAGGTGACAAACAGATCCAACAAAAGGCCTGAGTACTGTGGTTAGTAGAACTGCTGTGCCAAATGCTTAGGTGCACATCTCAGGTGCAGAATGTACAAGGTTGAGTTAATTATATACCCAGAAATCTTGGAAAATGAGTGTGGGAGGATTCAGTGCTAAATCATCTTATACACAAGTCACAGCAGTTACAAGGTAATAGTAATGCTTGCAGACCAAGGCTGATAGGAATTCCCAGATCTGCTCCTACAGATGACAAAGGAAGAGCCAGAGCTGATGAAAGCCTTTTTTCCCAAGTAGCTTAGAGCATAATAGGCTAGCCAGATACGAGGATACAATGGGTCAAAGGACACTTATTTTTTAACTCCCTCTTTTACCTCCAGATATCTGATATACCCTTTCTTCTAAGCAGAGGGTTTCATCACCAGACCTTATAATACATTTGTGAATGTGACTGTCTGTTTTTCTGTTGAAGTTTTATCAATCTGAACAGCATAAATAAATAGCCTTTGTGCTGGAACTGGATCCACAGTCTAGAGATTAGAGCACTCAGTTGGGAAGGAGAAGTCCTAGATGTGCAGCCCTGCTCCAGCGAATATTAAAATATTGTACACAAAATGCACCACTATTGCTAAGAAGAAAGGAGAAAAGAGTCACTTTCTGGGCAGACTGCACCCTGCCAATTTAACTGAGTACCTGTGGGAATTGGGGAGAGAGTGATTTGAGATGAACAAATTCAAGTCTCCTCAGATGCAGGTAGGATTTAGGCACTCTGACCTTTTCAGGCTAAGTAACAAAATCCTTACCAACTGCTGAGAGTGATGGATTTTACTGCTTTTATGCATTGTTTACTTACATTGTAACTATCTAAGGTCAGTGCCAAAATCTTCCTTGGCTTTTTCCACAGTTCAGCATTGTGCAGAACTATTTTCCATTTAGATTCTGTCATACTCCAGTACTGAGGAATCTAATCAGTTCCTAGAACACTTTCTGTGGTACATAAACTATTGCCTATTGCAAACCAATGGTTTACTAGCACTTGTAAAAATAACATTAATAACAAAAATATTATTAAAAAGAATAGCAATTTAACATAGTCCTTTCAAATTTTCATCCAGAGAAATGAGTGACATAATCCAAACTAAATCTTTACTGGTGAACATGGTGAATTTCAAAGAGACTTGTAAATTACCACACCAACAATAATTCATTGTGAGTCATTAGTTATCACATAGAAATTTCAAGAATTTCTACTCATGAGATGCAAAACAACCAGTGGATGTAAACCAGCAGAGTGGGTGCAGACGTCTAAACAGATTAAAGCGGTTAAAAACAGGAAAAGGAGGAATTTGCAGTGACTGATTTAATCACTGGGCAAGGTGGCCCCTTGGTAAAACCACTATTGTTCTTAAAACGTGCTTCCTCTTCTTCCTGGGATTACTGTAGCAAACAAGGTAGCAAGATCACCCCTGTTCTTCCTGGGAAAAACCAAGAGAAAAAGGTTGTGTGTGTACTGAACTGAAGGCAATAAAGGAGCTTTATTGCAATAAAGGAGTGAAGGTAGCTTTTTAAGTGCTCTTTTTGGGCAGATATAACCCTGTGGGTCTGGGGAAAATTTCTTTGTGTACGAGTGAAAGTAAGAGGCTGAAAGAGCAGCCATCCTCTTCCTGGGAACATGTCCAGGGCAAATGTTATCGTTTCAGTTAAAACAAAAATAGCACCTGCAGCAGCACAATAAAACATTAATATACCCACTGTATAACTGCTGTTTGACAGATCACATTCTAATATTCCCTGACTGAGGTGTTTGTCCAGGCAGCAAAAGGAGACAGGAGATTTACCAGCTTAGGTGTTATTTAGAGCTGTTGGAAGTCATTAGTCCTCTCCACAGGGTAAGAGCAGAAGTGAGATCCCGCACCTAACACATCAGTGGAATGAGACAGCAAATCCTCTCTGACTCCACAAGGACAGTTTATCGGGGTTTTCCTTGTCAAACAGAGCTGATCACCACACCAGAGAGGGACTGTCATGACTAAGAATAGTGATTCAGAAAGAAGAAGGCCTGGTTTCCTACTGCAGTTATTGAAATACAGGTGATAAAGTCACATGAGGGATGCATTCCTATCACCCAGAGAGCTGACATCATGGGGGTGAAGCTTTCAAAACACATTTTTTTCACAGCAGTGTTTGCAAAAACATGGTGAAAAACCACACACAGTAATGACAAGATGATCCCCTACAGAAGCCCTGTAACCCCTCCTTGAGGAACTAGAGAAGGGAATCTGAGGGAAAATCCCTGAGTCTTCACAATACACCAGATACAAAAGCATAAAGCATGCAGGAGAATAAAAAAATGGTGGTCAGCCAGTGCAGGGGACTCGCTGTTTGTGAATGGGAAAGAGTTACTCACGTATTATGAAGTGACTTACACTTTCCCATGTTTTCTACTTTTCTTCTATGACAAACACCTATCTCCTGGAGTTAGGCCTAGTTTCTGAAGATATGGGAAGCTGTACAATTGTGTAATCTTGTTCCAACACATTTGGGCTTAATTCCCATTAACTTCAGTGCAAACAGCAATACAAAAGTTCCAGATTTGGAAAGTGCAGCACAAGGTGATGTTGTGGTTTCAGTCTGAAACTAGACAGAAATATCAATTTCTGTTGTGGTTTTAGGTTGCCAATTTAAAATTCTTTATCAAGAGCAAAGCAAGCTTAAACTTGAAAAGAACAGACTTTATTAACTAACACAAAAAGGGGAAAAAACAAGAATCAGCATGAAAACTTCAAAACACTCTTCCTCCCTCCCCAAATTTTCTTTCATTCCCACTGACAACATACAGAAATCACATTCAGAATTTTCAGTCAGTTTTCCTAATTCTAGAATAGTCTTTCTTCAATTCTTTTAGGAATTGGAGCATCTCTTATTTGCTATGGGAAAAAAAAAAACAACTCTCCACGAATAACAGCTGCCTGGAACATCTGCATCGTGAAGCTCCTCCCATGTCCACACCCCTTTCACAGCTGTGCCTCTGGGCCAAAAATCGATGTATGGAGTTTATTTTTAAAGACAAACTGTTCAAAAACAATGGTTCTCTGTATCTATCCTCAATATTATCTTCATTGCAGGGAACAGAGGTTCTCGTCTTCTTTTTCTTCTTCTCAGGTCAGAGCCTTTATCACTTCATTTCTCTGTTCAAACTTCTCAGCAGTCACACCCACTTCAGCAATGGCTCTGTCAATACTGCATTCCTTTGCTCAGGTCTACAATTTGAACTTTTCATCTCCCCATACTTCTCTATGGTTTGAAGGAAATGTCTCATTATATTATAGTCCATCACCATAGCTTACAAAAGATTTTAATCTGGAAAATGAAACAACTCCTTATCTTCCTTCCATCCAGGACATCACTTTCTTCACTGACTTTAATGTCTTCATGTGGTCTCTTTACGTGTCCGCACTCTGGCTTTTCTCTCACTCAAGAGAGGACAGAAGTTTTCTGGTTTCATCTGTGCATTTAAAGAGTTAACAAAGGCAGCAGCCATGCCAAAACAGTCAGGTGATGCACTCCAGGCCGTGCTGGGGCTGTGGATTTCTCCTTCTCTCAGGACTGCANTCGGCCCAGCGGCCTCCCCTGCCCCGCCCGGCGCAGCCAGGCCCCGAGGGCCGCGGCGGAGCGGCCAGGCAGCGCCTGCTACCTCTGCTCCAACCGGGAACCAGAAGAAGGAACTTTCCCGGGTTCTCAAAATGTGTATTCACAAAGGCATACCCATGCTTTCATTGGTTTCATCAAGTGTCAATAATATATATTGGCCAGTCAGGGCCAAACCATGACAGGTGAGTAAATATTATCTGCAATATTTTATAAACTCAAGGATTAAGATACCAGGTTGGAAGGCCTCTTTCCCACTGACCTTCGTAATTCACACGAATCTTTCCCCACACACCTAGGTACTGCAGCTTCCCTTTCTTGATCTTTTTCAGTAAGAATTTTTACACACTAAGAGTTTGTGCTTTTAAAGGCCAAGGCTTGCCCCAGTAGCTATGTGAGCAGCTATAAAGATTTTCAGAAGAATACATTCTGGACTAGGACCGGGATAGATGTCCCTTCATTACTTTCAAGAAGCTGTCTATTTGATAAACCAGTTTTCCTGAATGCTGAACATGGCCTATTATATGAATCTTTAGACATACTGAGGTTTTTCCTCTTTTAATTCTCATATGCTGCCATATTTGCTGGTAGCGTTTCAATGCCTTTTTTGTCTCAAATGTTGAATAACCTAGAATCACCTCCCGCTTGCCATTCCTTCCTTCTTGGATTTTGTCATTTTGAAAGCAGTATTTCAAAGGATATGTTCAGAATACAAAAATAATTTTAACAATTGCTTTTCTCCTTTTTCTGCTACAATGGAGGATGTTCATTCTTTTCTCAAATGGCATCAGAATTCTAGTCTTGCTTTGTCTCAAAGACAGTCTCTGGACTGAACCCTGATAATAAGGCATGATCCTGGATTACTTGTGTATCAGAAGAGTTTGCTGATTTGGTGGTTTCTGTTATTTTCCTTAATGTCTTTCTTCGCAAGTGGCAAACCCTGCATCTCACCTTGCCAGGGCCCACCAAGCTGGCTGCTGGTGCTGTTCTCCTCATGGACTGTCAGCCAGGGGACAGCTTGATAACTACCTTGTGTTTCAGCCTCATGGAGAGCTCAGACTCTCAGGGACAAGAGGTTAATTGGAACAGATGTTATTTCAGAAATTGCATGATGCCCAGAAATCACATCTTTGCCTCCCTAAACCTTTTCAGTGGTGTTGGACTGCATGATCTCTCTTGTTTCTCTCACACTGGGCTCCTTTTCATCTTTTGAATCACTCCAAACAATGGCAATCTTTACAAATACAACAAGACCTCCTCTTTATATCGAACATTCTTCCCTCTAGGGATGCAAGCAATCTGGGCTGAAGCAAGACATAATTAAGGCCATTTTTAAAAGCTGTATGTTTCCCCCTTTATAGCTTTAGCAAAAGTTGTGTCTAATTTATGCTTTGGGTGATGTGTTTGTGCTTTCTGCTGGTTTTGACCTCTTCCTTTGAAATATGTTTGTGTAGTTTCAAAGAGGTTTCAGGTTTACTTTAAGTTTCCCCAAATGGATTGATGTAAAAACTTTTTGACTTCAGACCATTCTGCTTCTCTCAGAGTGGGAAACAAATAAAGACTTCCTCATATCTTTGAAAATCTGCTCTTTGCTGATTTGAAAGAATGCAGCAGAAACACCTCTGAGATTACATGCACAATTATGTCCCAATACTACTTCTGTTAGTGGGAATGAGAAAAAAAATGTTAAGGGATTCCCCTCCTCCCAGTGAATCAGGTCCCTGAGCTCATTATTATGAATAGCAGATAGAGAGGTAAGAGATGGAAACTAAATCTGAAATCATAAACTCATTAACAGACATGTATGGCCATCTCCCACATGGCCATGAATGTGGGCCATCAGGTATTTCTGAATAACTGTTGAGGTCTGAAGTGTGCCATTGGGAAAACAAGCATTTCTTCACTGAATAATCCTTCTCAACAGCTTCATGGTAAGGTTGAAGTTATGCAGAGTAGTAGGTGTAAGTGAAGGAATAGATTTGAGGAATATTGGTGGCCTGTCCCTCACAGGAAAAGGCTCAGGTCTCGGCCAAACCACGCATTAATGGTAGTAAAGTGTTTCTACTGCAGAGCGTGATTTGTGAGTCCTCTTCCTTGCCTGTGGGTATTAAATGATCTTTGGATTTAAATGCTGCTGGGAAGTCAAAGCCAAGGTGCAACCTGGACAAAACCAGAGGAACTTCCTCTGTTTTTCACAAACTTTTAGCCAGTATGAGAATGTTCCTTGCCATCACACCTCTTCCAGCTGTTCTGCTGGTGCCTGCATCATATCATGGCTTATCTCCAAGCAGCTGCAAAAATTAGTGGGAGATTTTCTTGACCCTCTGATAGGGTGAGGGTAATCTGTAAATGTTAAAGGTTAGTCACATGCATCTCATTGGGACAGAGATAGAAAGTGACAGATCTTAGTATTATTGCCTTGATACAAACCCTGAATTACTCTGCTGATAGAGAGTAATAGAATAAGAATAGGAACTTCTTTTCCTATTAAGAATAGGAACCAGACCTTCACAAAGCCCCTTCATATTGTGATCTGACCTTCATATTTTCTTGCAAACCTGATGGACTTGCACAATTCCTCAGTTTTCTTGGAAACCCTGAGAATTTTTCCAAGGATCATTTGCAGTCATCACTTGAATAAGTTTCTAGTCATATGCTTAGAAATAGAATCTAGACATTAATAATTATGTGTCCCCCAATAAGAATGCTCACAGACAGAAATGGAAGAAAAACATACACAGTATTTTGTTATTCCTACTAATAACAGTGGGTAGGTTGATTTCTCTTAGGGCTCTTCCTAATCTGTGAGATAATGCTATTGATGAGTGACCTACATGTCCTCCCAAGACTTGAGAGAGTCTAAGACCATTATTATGATAGACTAGTTTCCATTGCACTTTATAACTCTGGGTTTCAGAAAGACTGAGATCTACCAACAGGCAGCACAGAGGTGAGAAAGAGCTGAAGCCTATTCTGATAATATAAATCCAACCAAGAGCCATAAAGTAGGATCACCAAAAAAGAATCTTTAATCCTGTACTGTCACATATTGTCTCTCTCTTTCTTGACACTGGTCTCAGTTAGTATAAAGGTGATTTTCCTTTTAATGTTGATGTTCTAAGAAAATTTATGATAGCAATCCTAAATTCCACTAGTAGGACTCATTCATAGGTTCTTAGATTCTTTATTTCTGCTTAACAAGGTGAAGTAATCCATGGTGGCAATATAGAAAAGGAAGAGAAAAAGAGAAAGAAATATATACTTGTGGAAAAATCCTCAATTATGGAAGAATATTTGTGCATAAGCACACATATCTTCAATATATATACATTTATTATATAGGCAAGACATCAAAATCCAGCCTGATATAAAATTCAGCAGTGAAAGGCAGATACATCCTTGTCAAAACTAACAATGTCCAAGTTCTGATGTTATATTATGTTGCCAGTAAAAAAAAAATCAGTCTAAAATTGGCAAGGGCAATGATATTTTGGATATACAGGAGAAAGAAAAGAAAGAAGTTATTTGTTACAAATACTTGTCCATATTCATTGGAAATCTCTTGGAAGATAAGTAAATTATAAACACTATCAAGAGATCTGATGCAGCACTGAGCCTGACAGCTGTTACTGAAAGTAGTTTGCTGTGCTGCAGGCATCAATACATCAATATTATGGCTTTAACTTCTTCAAAAGTTTTACTGTGTAAAATATCAGATGAGGAAGAGGCTTCCTGTAGCTAAAGGGAAAGCCTGGAGGGATTTCAAATGCAGTCAAACAGAATAAATGTACCACAAAATTTTGGAGTTAAAAGAAACTGTGTCATTAATGATATATTTCAGGGTTGCTTTTTACAGATGTGGTCAACACTCAGAGTAACAATGTTTTTAAATACTCTGCTTCTGCTTGAGAGTTGTATTTGTGGGTGTGATAACACTGAAAAATCATTGCAGAAAGAAAAGCCACTTCCATGGTCTGCAGATGCTGAAGCACCCGTGTTGAGTAGTGTTCTTGTAAATGACGACTCATGTCTTAGTGTCTCTCCACAAG
>WAAG01043890.1:2711-17003 GCA_013390105.1 Tichodroma muraria
TACACATTAACACTAAACTGGAAAAGCTCTTAAGTGAGCTCAGACACTGTTTGTGTGCCCTGTCCAGGAAGGTTAGCATTCATAAAGCATTTCTGGGTAACTTAATGCATCAAATTTTTAATCGAAAAGAATGCATCAAATTAATGATTTCTGCCAATCAGGTTTCATGTTTGTAAACTGGAAGTTTGCTCATCATCTGTAATTAACACATTTATTGAGTTAGGTGATACTACTTAATCAAATTTCAGCATGTTTAACCATTTGGTAATTGGCAGTGGGAAGAAAAGTGCATGCAAGGAACCTGATTTTATAGGAAGAGTCCTTGAGGATTATGGAAGAAAGAATGACATAATTCCAAAAAAGCAAGCTAAATTGGGAGTGGAGATGTGTATGGAAACACAAGAAAATAGTGTAATAGAGGTGCTGTTGCATGTAACCACACAAGGTACCTTACACTCTCAGCATTTTCTGAAACAAGTATAATTCCATAATGAAGAACAGATAGGCAATTTCTAGAACAGGAAAATGTCTGGAGCAGTTATAGCTACTATTTGGACCAGTTTTAACTTGCTGTTAAAGTAATTTGTGTAATGTAATAACAAATTTTTCTTTACATCTCTGAACTCATTGAGATAAATAATGTGGGTAGAGAACACTAATGCTTTATTGTTTTTTTAATATTTTTTATGCCAAGATGGGCCCATCTTATTAGCCAAAAGCTGAGTATGTATTATTGACAATTCAGTCTAAGCCTAATTTCTGTGACATTTTTAGGGATTACAGATGACTCTTCACTCCTTTTGTCACATTTGGTAGAAAGAGTTACATTGGCTTAAGGGGAAAATAACTCTGCATTAGTCTTGTGGCAAGATGGAACCTGTATGAACACTGCATTGGAATAACACAAGACAGCAACGCATCTAACAGCTGCTGGATGTATCTTTAGCAGGACCTAGGATATGAAGCAGTAAAATTGGGGTGGTGGATTAAAACCAAACAGATGTGCCTTTAGAAAAGGGGGATTGACTGATACCAAATTAGGCCACAGAAGGTGTTCAGAATGAATCCCGCGACAGAAGGAATCTTATTGTGCTTATGTTGCATAATCTGAAAGCATTAATACCTATGGATCCAGCTGAATACTCACTGCCTTAGAAAGATTTTTCAAGCAGCTATATAAATAAAAATTTCAATTATTAACTCACACTGAAAATAATAATAAAAATCTGGTTTTCAAAGATGAGAAACCATCAGCATGTATTAAAATGACTGTATGAAACTTTCAAATTGGCAAAAAGTACTGGGAACAGAGCATTCAATATTGTTTGCCAGCTGCTCCTGCTTATCTGCTCGGAGTTTTCTATTGAATCACTTCCATTACCTCCGAGTAGGGAGCTTGCAGCTCTCTGAGACACGTCTCTGAGTGCATCAAATGATACAGCCATAAGAAAGCCAGGAAGTCAAGAATGAATTCTTACCTTATTCATGTCAAATGTGTGAAATACTTGTTCAACATAGTTGTTAGCTTCCGGAGTAAGTCCGTGTAGATCCAGGACGTGTTTAAATTCATGCAAGCAAAGCTGTCCGGATGGGCACTCCTTCATAAACTTTGTGTACCAGTGGTGAATTTCCATAGCATTAATGTCATCTGCTGATCCAGCAGCACCCATTGCATCAAACATACCAGGTAACCTTTTTCAGTATTTTTTCATCCAAATGTTGATTCTTGCTTCCCAACAATGATCATTCAAATACCAATTCTGCCTTTGAGAGCTACTTTAAACCTCTTACAGATCACTACCAAGATAGACTAAGTAAATATAGCACCCTAGAAAGATTACTGGCACCCAGTTTTAGTACCCCGTGGTTTTAGCAGCTAATTACAGTCTTTGTGCACAGTCAGTCTGCAGAGCCTCAGATGAACTGATTATACCGGTTCTCATCTTGCACTTCCATCTGTGGTGCTAAAGGTATTTAAACTGGATGAATATTGAAAAAGCAACATGCAGTAACTTTGAAGGTAGTTTCTAAACCTTCATTTTAATAATTTATAAAGTTTTAACTAAAACTTAGAACCATTTTAATACTTGGATACATTTTCTGCAGCTGCCTTGGAGTAAGTGACTTTTCATTTTTATTATTTCTTTATATATGGTGATCCAAATCTTACTTTACAGGTCAAAACTGCAACACAATTTGACTTTTTGAACTGAAAAAACTGAAAGTGGCCCTACACTAAGCACAAAAACCTTGTCTTTAGACAGCAGTTCTACAAGCATCTGAGTCACCTGTAAGCCAATGTTGTCCTGAAAATTGCTTCCCTACTGCCATTTCTCTTTCAATCCCATCCTTTCCCTTCCCATAGGCCAGCAGAAGTTTTTGTGGTTGCACTTGGGAACAGGTGCTATAACAGATCCAGGCAAAAGCTTGCAATAAGATTGAATACCAATAAATAAAGCTAGCTTTAGAAAATATTGCTTACATTTTTGCATTGCCTGGTCTACAAGAGAACAGATAAAGTGAGGGTGGAAAAGGGTGGCCAGCAGCATAGGGGGTGCAGGACTGCTGCTTCTGCTGCTTCAAATGGTTTGTGGAAACTTGTACTGTCATAACATCTGTGCTGTATTGCAGTACATATCAGCGTACAGGTTTACAGCATTTAGACCCTACAGCAGATACTATGGTGTGCAACAGTTAGAGACCAAACTGGTAGAGTGTAAAAATACAGCTGTTGCACCTAAGGCTACTGCAAAGGTGGTGTCTCACCAGTGGCACTGCCGAGATGTCTCACCAGAGAAGCACCACTTGAGCAGCTTTGCTCTGCAGAGCAGGGCACAGTCCCACTGCCCTTGAGAGCTGTGCAGCTGCATGAGATGAATTTTCCTCTGGGCTGAGGCTCCTGCTTGCTCAGTTGCAAAAGCAGTGTCAACAGTCAGGAGAGACAAATTTGGTCTCAAGATGGTGAAGGAATTGAATGTTACCTTGGGAATATCATGAGACCTGGTTTTCAGGTGCCAGGAGCAATGAGCATTGTGGTGGTGCATCCATGGGGTGTGCACTGGTGGCAGAACCAGCTGGGCATGCCGCCCTGATACATGAGGTTTGGGGCCATGGCATGCAGGTTCACACGGTCCTCCAGTATTTTTAAGCAAATAAAGAGCTGTGACGTGCTAATCGCAAGACATTTTTCAGAAATGGGTACAAGCCTTCAGTGTAAAAAGGCACCAAGCTGGGCTGTTGCTGGAACAGACTTTCAGCACGTTTGCACGTGCGTTGCACAAACCAGAGTCTGCAGCCAGTCAGGGCAATGCTGCTGCGGAGGGAGAGAGGGGGGAAAAAGGCGCACATGGACGCCTGGAGGATTGCAACAGAGACATATACTGTAGTTATCATCAAAAGGTGATTTTTTCCTAATCTCTACTTGTTCCTTGCATCACTTTTAACACTCTCCCCAAAGCAAAAATAGCTGTCCACTAACATCCTGTCAGTTATAAGATCAAGACCTTCAATACTGAGAAACAGCAGGGATTTTCTTTATGAAATACTGAATAAAACCAAAATCTGAAACATGTGAAGCAGTATTTAGAAATACATAACTTCAAAATATCCCTAGCAGGCAAAGAATGCCATATTTTTAATAACAAAAAACAACAAGCAAAAGAAAGGTAACTTAAAATGGCAATCTTCAGTCTTTTATTGTTTTTCATCAAATCTAAATTTTCAGTAGTTAAGAACTGGAAATGCCAACACAGAATTCCCAATTGTATATGTACCAAATTTCCTGTTCAATGAAAAGAAGAAGTTTTAAAAAACTCGAATGTTACTCAGAATTCCTCCTCACCCCAGTCCCCCCCTCCCAAAATAACAGCAATGTTCAAAGGAAAAAAATCAAAGGTTTCAGAAACCGTAGACAAATTTTTGTTAGCAAATAAAGTGGCCTGCAATTGGTTTTGTACATTTTCATTTTCAAACCTTCTTCTGAAAAAACCAACAGCATAAATTGGAATATTAAAAAATAAGCCATCTCAGTCCTTGAAAATGTGCATATTTGTTTCATATGGCATAGAAGACTCTCTGAACTCTATTGTTATTGTTCTTCTGGAAGACAAGGTTAAAATGTCAGAAAAATCTACATTTTATTTAAATAACTCTTCAGGATAATAGTCAAGCTGTTCTAAATTATCTATTTGATGAATCTGAAAAAAAACCCATCAAATTTTAAGGTGAAGCATTTGAAAAAATAATCACGTGAACAAGCATGACATGCTTATCAGCAAAGGTCATTATTTAAAAAGAATTAAGAGAAAACATGAGAAGACTTGAAGAAGAAGTACAATAAACCAGACTAAAATGGAAGCATGGAAGCTAGAATTAGGTGCAAGTAGGAGAAGAGGCTGCTTTTCAAAGAGTTCTTGGCCATGTTCCTGCTTGACTGAGGGATTATAGTGATGAAGTGCACAGAGATTAGAAGGGCTATGCTGATAACACTGTTCTTTTTAGCCATTTAATATCCTCACTTTCACTCTGAGGAGAAGTTACTTCTCTATTTAAAGCACAATTTTCTCACATTTGTTGCATGTCCACAATCATGTTAGCTGGGGAGTATATTTTTTTATGTGTATTACCCTCCAACAAAGTCCAGAAGTAGAGTGAGGGAGAATATAGAAGCAGAGAACTCTCATTGTAGGTCTGCAAGCAATGTAATACAAAAGGGAGGAAAGGCAGATGGAAAAGAAAAGCAACATCTATCAGAGGGACTGACAGGACTTTGAGAATGCAAGGTGCCTCAAGAAAGGATGAAAAAATAACATTAAATTCTGCCAAAAATATGAGGCCTGAAAAGAAAAAAAATGAACTTATGCATTACAGTAAAAACCAAAATTTAGTTCCAATGACTTAAATCCAGTATCAACGTTTACACACACAGAAACCTATTGCCTGAGCAGTGTCTCTATCAAAGAGGCATGTGCTTATTTGATTTTAAATATGATTGTAAATATCATATTATGAATATGATTGCAAAGAACCACCCAGGTCACCTGGAACCTCCTAGCCCTGTTCCAGATGGCGCTTAGACCTTCATATGTGATGGTAGGGACTCAAGGCTACTGACAGGTTGTGAAATAAAAACCCTTAAGGGTGTGATAGACTGTATCTAGGAAATTGCAAGTTTTCTCTGGGTGATGTTATGAAATATAGGGGAAAGTTTAATGAAGCATTTGAAACTTAAGAATTGCAGACAATGAGGACAACAGTAACAGGACAGAGAGATTGACATCTATTATAGGGAGAAGCTTCAAGAGGCTAAACTCTGACCCCGGCTTTTCCCCAATGCAAAATTCACACTAACTCTCTCTCACTGTTATATATTAGCACCACCAGTCTCTGCAAGCCACAGGAATAAAACATTTAGACTTAAAGATGTAGGAAGACAGCACCATTTAAAAGTTTTGTCTGATTCCCTGACTACAGTGACAGGCAATGATCTTATCTGTAGACATAAAAACCACAGGTCACTGAAATGAAAAGTCTTATTTTCCTTTATCCTCAAGGCAACCTTTCTGGAATTCTTTGAAACATTTGTGCAAAATAATTTGAGAAATAATTAGATTTCTTAAAAAAAAATAAAAAAAGAGGGGTGTTTGTGCAATTATAATGTGGAACTGATTATTACAAAGTGGTATGGAGGCTAAAAGTAAATATGAGTTTAAAAAACCGAGATAATTTCAGGCAGGAAAAGCCCATTTAACCCAATTGTTGAACCTCTTCTTTGAATGAGTGGCCTTAGGCTGCTGGAAGCAGAGAGGGTGACAGGGGTGCCTGTCCCCTAGGCATGTGCTTCTGGCTTTTGCCAGAGACAGGAGAGCAGAGACAGGAGAGTGGACTGAGTATTTAGACCTGTCTAGAGAAGTGTGGCTATTTTTATACCAGACATGACCCAGAGAGTGTTTAACTGGCTTACCTTTATCCTACTGGTGGTCAGACTGACTGGCTGAAGATCAATCATTTGGGAAAAATTATGGTGTTTTGAAGGTCCTGTCTCAGGTGGATGTCTGGGTACATTGCAGGCAAACCCGGTTTATTTGTAAATTGCATATTTATCATAAAAGCATTCATGTAAATTATGCTTTCTCTACAGTTTCTATTTGCATCTTCCTTTAATTTTTTCACACAGGTTATTGCTTCTTTATTAGGACATTTTCTGATTTAATTTGCTTGTAAGCTTCTCAGTGTGCTTGAATGTGAAAATACACAAATCTGAATACACAATAACAGTCCTGTAAATTAGTGCCTTGTTATTGTTTTATGTCCTGTATCTGTTTTCTTACATGACAAAAATACTTATGCAGAAATCTGTCTGCTACCAAAGTCATGAAGCATAAAGGGACAACAAGGGTCTACTGATATCAACTAATAAGAGGACAAATGGTTGTGATAACCTACACTGAGGCAATGACTAGGTGGCAATTAAACTTTAAGTCTTCTCTTCTCTTTTTATAATTAATAAAAATTTCTTGTGGTTATCAAACTTCATTAGATGCCTTTTAAAATTAGTTTTGTAAGTGGGTTCTGAATTGTTATTAAAGTTGCTTAAGTAATGTTCTAATGCTACTAAAGCCCTTTATAAAGTATTAAGGTGACACCATAATCTTTCTGGGACTCTTACACAACACACACTACTCTGTATTTAAGAAAAAAAAAAAAAGCAACCATCCCCTTTCTTCTACCTAAGTAGAAAAAAGAGATAAGATAAATAAAACTTATTTCTTCTTCAGAAAGATAGTAAATATCATAAAATTCACCAAAAAGAATTAATGAAACTATTTAACAATATTTTCTAAGTGGTTATATAAACTCAATTTGAAGAACATATATAACATGCTGACACTACCTTGAAAAGAATCCTGACATATAAATAAGTCACAATTTCATTTGATAGCAGTAATTGCATATAATCTGTCAGTCCCTCCCTGGGACAGAGTTTGGGATTATCTAAGTGGCAAGATTAGTGCAATGTGAACAGGCAGAGGAATTCATGGCACACAAAGCATCAGATTCTCTCATGAACCAGAGGGACTCATTGGGAAACACGAGCATGTTCAAGTCCAGTGCAGCAGGGGATGTGTCCCTATGAAAAATCCAAAGATGGATATCTGTGCTATCTGTGTGTATCTGCACTTATAGCTGAACATGCTAACTCTGGAAGGCCAGAACCAGCCACATTTTGCTTCTTTTGTTAAATAGCAAGAAATACTTGAAGATTAAATGTAATTGAATGTAATTTATCCTGTTAAGGGACTTCACTAATTCTGCCATCTTTCCCCTTAGACTACTAAGTTTTCCTATATTTGCAGTTCACAGCTTTGCTGCAGTTTGCAAGCATAGTCTGCTTTTTGGATATGGCAATGGATAGAATTTTTCTCTTTAATTTTTAAACAGTATGAGATCTTCTAAATCTAAGCAGGCCGTTTCATTTTATATCCTGAATATAGGCAGCCTGAAAGTCCCTTTAAATATATTTCTGGTGAGAGCTACTGAGAACTTCTATAAATATTCGTCAGCATGTAGAGAATTACAAACTAGTAACAATTACTAACAATTGCTAACAATTACTAGCAATTGTAGAATTACAAGCATGGTTAATAGTCCCTAACAGAGGACATGCAAAGACTGGTCTGTAAGGTTCATCCATGGTTAATGTCTGGTCAGCAGCAATCTATGTAGAATGGACTTGTGTGATTCCAGTAACTTTGTACCATATCCAAAACCTTTGGCCAGCTGCGATGCCAGTTTTCTACATTAGTGAGTTCAGAATGAAAAACCTGGTAACTTTTGTTACTCCTTTATTTTTCAGTAAGAAGGACCCTCTGCAAGGGTCTTCTGTAAGAAGAGTTGAGAGCAAGGTATAATAATAGGATAGAACAACGAAAACAAAAAGGATAATAATGTCCTTTTATCTTACTATGAGCATTTGATATTACATCCTGAGAGGCAATGCACAAAAATAAAACCAGCATGAAATTTAATTTAAAAGAAAGATGCATGAAGGTCTTTTAACCTTTTATAGTTTATATTCCTCAAGAGGAATTTCATCACCACTGTGCTATGCAGCTCTGACTGTGCTCTAAAATTGTTTCATGCTGCCACAGCAATCTCAAGGTAGCTCCTGGCTGCTGTTATTCTTGACAAACTTTAAGATATGAAAAAATACCATCAGGCACAACATTTATTCGAGTGTTTTTGTAACTGAGTATTGACAAAGAGTATTGTTCTGTGTTTTAGTCTGAAAAACTGATAAAAATACAGATTAGAGAACTTACACTGAGAATCTGTTCTCTTATGAGTAAGACACAGCTCCAGTGTATTTAGAGGAAGAATGCACAGCACTTGCAATTAAAATAAAGGCAAGGAAATCTGTTAAGAGTTTAGAATGCAAAGATCATTGTTTCCAGACATTTTTGCTGATCTTTTGCAGACTTCTTTTTTGCACTTTTAAAGTGTTTTCATCATCATGGAACAGGTCATAATGTCAGCGTTCACTATTAAGGGTAAATCACTTGAACTCTAAGCTCTGACAAATTTGAGTCAGGCTTGTGATCAAAATTTGAAAAGAAACTAAGGGGAAAAAATCAGACTGGGTTCCAAAGCTGTCTGAAGGTTTAATTTCATGAAAAGAAATATGCTCTTTAGCTTAAGAAGTGTGAATTTCATACTCTGTGAAACCAGGTAGGTTCCCTTCTGCTGCTAGACTAAGACCCTTTAATAGACTAGTTTTTCTTCTATCACAATTCTTAAAAATCATCATGTTAATATGATTTCTCTAAAACATAAGATACACCTCTTAGAGCAATTCCTCTCAGTCTGAAGAGTTACTCAAAATTAATACTTGCCTTTGTATTAATGAGTTTGAGACCAATCTTCGAGGCTGTTAGCAAAGAAATTAATGTATTCACCCCCTTTCAAAACCCCCCCAAAAAACAAACAAACAAAAAAAAAGAAGCAAAAAACCCTCCAAAACAAAAAACCCCACAAAAATCACAAAAACTAGTTAAGTGAAATAGATTCTGTCTTCATTAATCTTTTGCTAGTTTTGACTGCCAAAATATTTTCCAATAATAACTGAAAGCTAAAGCCATGCTTTACATAATTCAGAAAACAGGTTTTCTGAATTAGGCCTGGCCTGTTTGTGTACTTCACATAATTTAAGAAACCTCTTTGAAGTATTAAACATACATTTGCTAATGAATTCAAGAATATAAATAAAATTATGCTCCTTTTCTTGGAAAGAGCATCCACAAAGCTTTGTAATACCTATTCAGTAGCATGTCTCTAAAGCAATTTTTTTACCTGGACATAGCATGATTTTAATTGTTTAGGACGAATCTTATTTAGAAAGAAAAATAATTAGTATTTACATTCACAAGGTATTGTGTGTGTATTAAAGGAGTCAAAAAATTTGTAAAGAAGAAACAACTGAACAAAAGCTGATAGAGAAAGGAGAAAACAGAAATTAAGGAGGGTATAGAAGCCCCAGCTGAGCAAATTAACTTTTTATCATCAGCAGGTGAATAATGACAGTTGATTTGTCCTCTTATGCCTTATAGGTGACATTGGAATGTCACCTATTATTTAAATGGTAATATGACTATAATATGACTATTATTTAAAAATAATAAGTATGCAGAACTAGAGTAAAAGGCCAGGACAATGGATAAATATGTCCTCTAGTACTACTACAAGTCATATTCTTTGATCTAAAAGGAAACTCAAAAGAAGAAGGATAAAAGGCTATTTTATACTTTAGAGCAGTTACTGGAAAAGTTTAAAGGCCTGAAGTTTGTTTCTGGGAAATACCCCTAAGAATGTGGATGTGCACTTTGGACAAGGAGCTGCTGGCACCTCCCAGTAACATAAGCTCCCAGTAAGCACAAAGAGGTAGAAAACATTCTTTTAAGCCAGCATAGGACAAAATATGAAAAGGAGTCTGAGAAAAAATTTCCCGGGTCCTTGGTGGGAAAGAAATTCAAATTTTGCATGCAAATATCGGATCTTTACTTTTCACCTTAAAGGTATCTGAAAGCTTTCAATTTTAAACTGAATTAGCAGATCACAGAAGCTGCAGGAAAGCAACTTATTAATGGGAACAGAGTGAGCTGCAGCTTCTCTGAATGGTGCTGTAGTGCTGTCTTCTGAGTTCACTGTACATCTGCACAGTTGTAGAAACAATTGGGTGGCAATTTGTCCACAGAGGCAAAACATGGCAACTAAGCACATGTAACTTGGACTGGTAAAAATAATCAAGCTGAGTAGCTGAAGGTACCCAGAGTGACTCTGCAAGTGTAACAATTTCTGTTGTGATTGTGGTGGGTGTCCGTGGCCAGTTGCCACCCAGCTGCTCTCATTCCACCTCCTCAGCAGGACAGGGGAGGAAAGAAAATGAAAAAGCTCAAGGGTCACGTTAAGGAGGGAGTTTGCTTACCAGTTACTCTCATGAGGAAAACAGACTAGACTTAAGGAAAATTAATTTAGTTTATTCTCCATTAAAATGGAGTATCAACCAGAGAAAGAGAGACAAAACAAAACCTTCCCTGAAGTCCCTCTTTTCGACATGCTCAACTTCACTCTCTCATTCCTGACTCTTCCACTCCCTCCTTCCAAGGAGGGAGCAGGCAATAGTGGCTGTGGTAAGTCCATAACAGCTCCTCTTTGCCTCTTCTTCCTCTGTATTCCTTTCCTCTTCTGCAGGGTGGCTCCTTCCTATGGGCTACAGCACTTCAGGATCAACCTGTTCCAGCATGGGTTCTCCATGGACCATGGCTCCTTCAGGGAATGTCCACCTGCCAAAGTGTGGTCCTTTCCGCAGGCTGCAGTGTGGATGCCTGCTCCAGCGTGATCTCCTGCAGGGAGAATCTCTGCTTGGACACCTGGAATGTCTTCTCCTCCTCTGACTTCGGTGTCTGCAGGGCTGTTTTTCACACCCTCCCCTCACTCCTCACTGACTGTGCAGCATTTTGCCTTTTCTCACACGGACTTTTCCTGAGGTGCTGCTGTGGTGGCTGCAGGGTTCAGCTGTGCCTTGCGGTCAGTCCAGTGGACTGAGCTGGAACTGGCTGTGTTCAGCATGGGGCAGTCCCCACCACTCCTCCCCAAGGCCACTCTGCAGCCCCCCACCAGCACCCTGGACATTGCTTCAATCACAATTTCAGTGCAGCTGAGGATGGGGACAAAACCAGACCCTGTCTGCATGGAAAAACAGGAGAAACCAATCACTTCCCATACAAAACTCACTGGAAAAATTGTGGCAATGCCATAGTCAGGGTCACCATGGTTTCCCATGAAGCAGGAACTCTTCATTCTGAGTGAATACAATCAGGCAGCTGCTGGTTCCCAGACTGGAAACATAGACGTAAGATCTCCAGGTGTGCAGGCAAACTGTTCTCTTCATAGCCTGTGTTTGGAAAAAAACAACAGCAGGTCTCTGAGAAGTTCAATGACAATAAAAATAAATACACATTGGTGATGAAGATTCCCAAAGCACCAAGGCCAGGAAAGCCATGTCTCAGTCACTCAGTCAGGGCGTCTTACTAAAAACTTTGTAATGCAGCTATCCCCTCATTCAGTGGAGGGAAACAAACTGTATGCAACAAATGAAACCAAGGCTTTTAAATGCCGCAAGGCTTTAACCTCTTGTAACTCTGTCGGGGCTTTTATGGAGAAAGATTAAAATCATACATACAGAGTGTGCTTGCAAGACTTCAGTGCAGACCATTCCACTAGAAGAAGTAGCAGAAAATATCCTTAATGGGCAGTTTCTAATTTAGTACTCTTTTAAGTAGCTGAAAATTTCTCAATTTTATGATAATTAATTCTGTTTTTTTTTTTTTCAACCAGCTGTATAAAGTGAAACCATACCATCTGGCCACCATAGTGTATAATTTGCTGCAATTAAAATTAAAGAAATGGACTGCAGGCCAACTCTTTTTGCTATCCCATGTGTCTTCACACTGTATTTGTACTATCTGACACCATCAATGTGTCTTCCACAAAGTGCCAGTAGTAGTACAGAAAGCTGGTTTTTTTTAAAATTTTATTTCAAAGATGGGAAGAGTCCGGGTTTAAAAAAACAGTTCCTTTATTTCAGATAAGAAGCTGCAGCACAGAGATTTGTCTTAAAGCTGCAGTAAAACCATGATGGTGCCAGAGTGGGTGCAGATCTGACAGCTGAGTTAGTCACTTGGCACCTTGGGGATGAGGTCCCCTCCCATGACACTGTCTCTTATCCATGGAAGGGGTGATAAAGAGCTGCCTTCTGCTGCAGGGCTGCAGCAGCTCCCACTGGACATTTTAGGGCGTATTTACTCAAGGCTCTGCTTGCACAGTGGTTGTGAGTTAGGCAAGGAGTGTAGGAGTAACAGCAGAGAAAAGGGGTGAAGGAGGAACTTCCTTCAGACAGAATATTCATGTTGCCTAATCTTCGTTGCCTAATAACTCTGCTTGAATTTCTGAATGTCTTAACATGGATGCAAAGCAATCAAGGATGTCATTTCAATAAATGAAGTGCAACCAAAATCACAAATAGAGGCTAAACACACCTAGAAACTGTACTGCAAGCTTGTGTAAAACCTTGCCTTACACACTGAATTATTATGGCACTGTGCTCACAGAGTAAGGGAAGTCAGCTTCTTGCAAGCTTAGTGCTACCTGCAACAAGTCTGACACTGGTAACATTTCAGATGCCTGTGCTTCTGGCCTTAAGGTTGTTGTCTTTTCCCATGGAACTGTGTTGAAAGGCTGGGTTTAGTGCATTTCTCCCTATTGGCAGAAAAGTCACCTTAGGGAAACACTAGTATTTCTGGCAATTTTATTGGATATCTGCTCAGTTTCGGGCATATAATAATGATAAGGCTGCTATATCATGCTTATAACACACATTTGAAGGGACTGCATAATGCATGAACTAAAACCTGATGGTTCCATTGCAGCATACTCTCACTCTTTTGCAAACTGCATTTACTGAACAAAAGAATAACAAAACAAAACACAGCAAATTTTCCTCTGTCAAAATTATTAAAAAGTTTTTGAGTGACTTTAACATTTTTTCTAATTAAGAAAGTGTTTTTCTCTCTCAGAAAATAACTTAGAGTCATTATTTTAAGAATCTTAATGAAACAGCTGGCCACAGCAGCTATATTCACTGGAACAGAAATGCTACCATTTTGCTAATAATTACCTTTAAAACTTCTTCATATCTCTGCTTTTTTTATTTTACAAGCTGATAATCCTGAGCCTGGTTAAGTTTTGACATTTTAATCTTAGTTCCTGACTATATTTTTTTCTTTACTTGAAGAAAAATCTGTTAAACTATACTTTATTCAGTAGTACAATGTGAAAGACTCCTGGAGAGCAGAAACCTACTGTGAACTTGGGTGCTCTTTAGACCTGACTTACAATTTAGTTTTAATGGTCAGTGTTAACAGGAGTGTGGAAAATGCCCCTATTTCTGTCATTTACATAAATAATGAAATATTTATGAATATTTATTTCAGAGGGAAATATTTATTTCCCTCTGAAATAAAGGATTAGTATACCACTCCTTTATTTCAGAGGGTAAATGGACTGAATATGTCCAAAACTCTTACTGCTTCTGTCTTCAGAACCTGACTTAACACTTGGCTTTTTACTACAGTCCAGACAGTCTTAGGAGATAAATCTGCCAAGTGAATAAGTTTGGTATTTTATCCCTATGTAAAACATGAAGTGCATCACAAGCCAAATTAAAATGCAGTGAAAAGTGGAAGAC
Source organism: Tichodroma muraria (assembly GCA_013390105.1). Classification (NCBI taxonomy): domain Eukaryota; kingdom Metazoa; phylum Chordata; class Aves; order Passeriformes; family Sittidae; genus Tichodroma; species Tichodroma muraria. The sequence continues at coordinate 16,513 of WAAG01043890.1, forward strand.
AATTTAGATAGCACTGCTGCCACAATGCATTCATTTTAAATTCTAAGTGCAATGTTTCAAAGCTGTACTCTCAAAACCTCACTCTTCCTCCAGATCTGGTAGAAACACAACATCTGCCAAAAACTTACATATTCAACTTATACAATTTCCTGAGTGCTGAGTTCAACACTAAACCAAAGATTTCCCCTCTCATCCAAGGACAAACTACTTGCAGCTTATTCAACTCACTGTCCAGAAAAAGGAACAGTCTTTCAGCCCCTAAACACCAGTCCTGAACACCCATAGGAGGCATGACTATTACTGGCTTCAGAGATAGACATAAGAGGTAGTAAGAGATGAAAATCCTCACTTCACCCTGCTAAATCCACCATTACACTATGGTGATGTGACAGGAAAAGAGCCAAATACCTGCCACTTTCATCCTGCTGAAGTGCTGAAACAGGGATTAGAGTTATATAATGCTGTAAAATAGGAATTCAGCGTGCAAAGGG
>WAAG01043898.1:0-11463 GCA_013390105.1 Tichodroma muraria
CGCCACGCCGCGCCGCGCCGCGGGCGGGACGTGCGGGGCTCCGGAATGCCGAGGGAAGGGGCCGGGGGCGGGTCGGCAGCGGCTCCGTTCTGGAGCGCCGCGTCCCTGACACCCCTTCCCCACCTCCGCCCATCCCGACGCCCGCCCGCCCGGCGGGGGACCCGTGGAGCCTCGGCCGGCCCGCACCGTCGGAGGTGCCGCTCCCGCGGGGGCCCTGCCCTGCCCTGCCCTGCCTCCCGCCGGGGGTCGGTACCGATCGCTGGGTAGCGCCGCCGCAGTGAGTTCCCCGGCGGCGAAGGTACCCGCGGCTCGGGCGAGCGGGGGGCACAGAAAGCGGCGTGGCCAGGCCGCTCTGAAGTGGGCAGAGGATTGTGCGGGGGGGGCACGGCGGGAGGAGCCGCCGGTGTCCCCGCACCGCGCGCTCTGCTGGCCTGGGGACACTGCCTGCGTTCCACGCCTATGGTGGGATGAGTTTCATTAAACACACTGACCCCGGGGTTTTCTCTACTGAAAAAGCACGATCCAGAGGGCTGCACGTTCTCATTGAAAGGGACTGTCAGCCTGCAGTAAGTGAGCTGACAGCTCGCTTTTACAGCGTGATGCTGGTGAACCTCCGCTTCTGAAGATGAGTGTTTGGTGCAGCCTCCTGCGGGGGAACACCCGCCCTGCCAGGGTCCTTGTCTCCTGCCTGCTGCCCACGCGGAGTGCTGGAAAAGCAGCAGGCTTGGCTGACACGTGACCCCTACTGCTCCCCACCTCTGAAATCTGTCTGAGAACGCTGAGTTACTTAATCTAGGCTCCTGACCCCTCTTCTGGGCAATGGGGCTGCTGCTCTTTAATGCTCACCACCCCCACCGCCCTGGAGAATACACCCCCACATTCCACCTTGCTGTGTCTGTGCCTGCATCCCGATTTTGTGTCAAACGAGACTTTTGGACAAATGAGAACTGAGACGAACTTCTGGAAGCACACACCCGCACTGAAGCTCATACCAGGCTCAGCAAGCAGCTGCGGGCTGAGCAACACATTCATAACCCTCTGCTTCCAGGGGAAATTTTGTCTTTAAAACAAAAAAAACCCCATGATTCCCGAACTGCATTCCCCCCTCCAAAAGAACCCTTGCAAACACCATACCCATCCAAACACCCTGTTTGTTCCTGTTTACTACAGCAGCAGTAGATGCCCCTACCCTGCTGACATTTTGTCCTAGGGCTTTTTTGGGTCCACTGATGCTGAGGGCGGGGGACAAGCCCCGAGTGAAGTCCCAGCTCTGCATTTGCCTGTTCCATTTCCAGTGTCCCAGACCTGTACCCGCTCCCCTGGTTCCTCTTGCCTGTCTGCACCACGCAGCAGGGCTGGTGGGCAGCCCCCCACCCTGGGCAGGCACACCCCAGCCCCTCTGCTGTCATTTCCATGTCTCTGCAATTACTATTAGCTGTAGAGCTTTATGTGTTCCCCATCTTTGCAGGGTTTGTCATGTGGCTCCTCCCTGCAAATGGCACGTTTTCAGGTAGTTCTCACAGAGGTAAGTGCAGTGGTGCAGAGATGCCACTCCTGTGTAGGCTAATATCCTCCTTGGGATCGGGCCCCTTTTGGTGGCATAAAATATGTCTAAACTGATGTATATTCTTCAGATCAAATCCTTAGATCAAAATGTGTCTATCTCCATGGATGTTTTAAATTTTTCTGGAAATATTTTCCTAATGTTTATGTTTTATTATTATTAATTTCATTGCTGCAACCTTTACTCATTTGTGTAGTCTCTGACAGAGGAAGCAGAAGTGTGTGCTGGGTTGCACCTTTTTTCCCTGATGGAATAGGTACCCTTCACATTAGTGCATTAGCATCTTTTTCTCCCAGAAAACTCTTCCAAGATTTAACCTTGCAGCTTACTGCCATGTAATCATAAAGCTGTGTTTTTCCTGCTAGAAATTTCTCATAGGAACTTGTCTCTCTGACATGATCCACTTACTGTTTTTTCCTTGTCAAGTGCAAGCTTGTTTTTCAATAAAAATAAAAGCAAGGAGCTAATTCTGAAATCCTTAGTCAGACAAAGCTTGCACTGAAATCAAGGGGAGTCTTGTCTTGGTGTAAAGATTGCAGGTTGAGGATCAAAATCATTATAATAAAACATTGTCGCAGGAGCAACATCTCCCACTTCAAAAATAAACATCTTTGCTCCAGTTAGCTATTTATGTAGCTGCAGGAGACTATTGATTTAGGAAAGCTTTCTGGTGCACAGATGCTCTAAACCCTTAGCACTACTAAGAAGCAGCAAAGCTTGGGAGGAGCGGGTTACAAAAGAAGTATAATACAAAACTATGCTTTGTTCTGCTCCTAGCAGTACTCAGGTAAAGCCTCTGGCTCACCTTCACCTGAAGCACCCCTTTGCCCCATCTTTGCCCCATCCCATGCCCAGATGTTCCCAGCCAGGCTGCACAGCCAGTAGTATTAAATATTTGCCCGTGGTGGGGACACGGTGCTTCGGAGCCCAGCAAAGGCACTGAAGAACAAGAGCTGTGTCCCTGCTTGAGTGTGATACACCTGTAGCTTCTCCCTCTTTGCCTAGGAGAGTCTTACAAGAGGGACTACAGAAGTTTTGGTGATTGTTCCAAAATAAGAAGCAATCTACTATTCCATCACTAGCATAGATCAGGAAGCTGGGCGGGCAGAGAGAGAGGGGAAAAACATGCACAAGCAGCCTGAGTCAAACAGAGAATTTGTCATCATATTTGTATAAATTTTCCAAATTTCCGTAGTAATGTAATCATCCCATTATACTTACAGTAGAAGAATACTTTCAGAGTTACTTTTGAATACATTAGGTTACATTACATAGAACAGAAAATTGAAAGTCCTTAAACAGTGCTATGAAGTGTTTCCAAAGAGTCTGCCTCTAATGCCAATGAATAGCAAAGCTGCAAATAGCAGGAGTTGATTTGTAACTTACAGTACATAAAATTGCTTTTAAGATACATTTCTAGGAATTAGGTTGGTGACTTAAGTGGGAAAAGAGTTGGGCTTAAAACCTGCTAAAATTATTTTTGTGGGAGAAGATGGAGTCTTTCTCACTGCTTCTGCCATAGACTTTTCCTCACTAGGTGTACAAAGAATTAAGTGCTTTGTTGAGTAAAGGCCACCAGGAACCATCCTGTTTGGCCCCACCCCAGAAGACATTGCTACTCTAACAAGAGATAGATAAACTTGAGTCCACAAGCAGATTTTTATCTCAAGGGAAGGCAAGTGTATTTCTGCACTAATGCAAACAGATGTTAACATAAAAGAAGCTGAAACAACAAATCACTCAGAGAAAATCTAAGTTGCTCAGCCTTTAATCTATTTAACATAAATAACTTCCATAACTATGGTGAATAGGGCAGTTGATCAGAAGTCCTAGTATGGAGGCTTGGCAGTCATGGTATGAAACCTATTCATCTTACATCCCACGTCTCAAAAAATGGCAACAACATCCATGTCTGATGTTCTGAGAAGTGCCAATACCACACAACTCCATTTAGTGGCCTATTTACATAGATCCCAGCTCTCTGCTGGAGTGAAAATACTGTTTGGCATAGTTGGAGGATACAAAAGTGTGTTGAATGCACTGGATCTGTAGGTCAGCATTTAACATCCTTTTGGGGGCAGTCAGATGTGGTAGTTCAGCCATCAGGCAACCTTCACGACATGTTCAGAGCTGTCTCCTGATCACCCAGACACTTCAAGCTCCTCTCCAAAAAGCAGCAGGTGAACCCTGATTAATTTGCAGTACATGAGAACAGGTTAGGTGCTGTATTACCCCTGTCAGAAGCTGGCAAACCCCATTTACCCATTTTAGTCCTGTGGACTCTTGTCTCTGAACAGCGGAGCTTGACTTGAAAAGCCTTACAAAGACAAAGGGTGGGCTTGTGGTTGTGTTGGGGGCACCCTTCGTAGATTTGGTTTTATTCTTGCCCTGAGCTGTGGGTACCATTGCCTTGCTCTCCTGTCAGCTGCCAACCCTTTTCCTTGCAATAGAGAGATAATATTGCCTTGCTCTGCCATGTATTTAGGACCTAGACACCTGTGACCACAAAATAATCATACCCAAAATGAGGTCCTGAACTTAGCTGAGAGATCAAGGCATAGCAAAAATGATTTGCCAATCTAGTACCCATGTGGGGCCACATGCTTTGAGTAATAGCAGTACTAAAAGCAGCAGACTGCAGCTCAGACCTTCAGAGGCTTGCCAGTTTCCCATGGGGCTTGGGGAAGAGCCGGCCCTCTGCTTCCCTCCCTCTACTCCAGAAAGGGCGTTTTTTGGACCCTCTTGCAGAACACGTGGCAACTCTCTATGGGACAGGACCTAGGAAACCCTGAGAGAGATTTCCACATATGGCTACAAAGCTGCAGAGTGGCCCAGAGGACATCCTTGTTGTGTCCTTAGTCCTCCTTAGGGAATGATGGAGCTGGGCCATAGCAGACAGCCTACAAGATGTCTGAGTTGAATTGACTGAATCTAAGGGGTCGATGCTCATCATTTCCAATGGGTCTGCCCATTCATTTAACAGTAGAAAATGACCAGGGAGGGATCACAACTGCCACCATCACCTTGGAACCTTTCAACCTTTTAAAACTTCATAGACTGCTTCTTGTGCTTTCCCATACAGTTTCACATACAGTGTTTGTAAGAAAGAGTCCTTTTTATGCCACCTGCCCTCCAAAATGCAAATCCCCCACTTAAAATGAGAGCACTGGACAGCGTGCAGACTACAGGTGACATAAACCGGAGCTCAGGAGCTCATGATATCATAAAATGGAACACAAGCTGCAATGCTTGCATTTAAATTGAGCTCTCTGAACAAATGCTTTGGAATTGTTCATAAACAAGGGGTTCCAGTAAAAATGTGACTAATGCCATTAGTCATCAGAAGTGGACCTTCCACACTGCCACAGCCACCAGTGGCAGAGTTCCCGTTACCTTCAGCAGGGATAGGTTATGTTTCTAGGAGATTTACTGCCCTTACCTAGCATGTCAAAACTGTCAAGGTTCACAGTGTGTGAAATGTAATGCTTAATAGCAGAAGAAAAGACTGTTTTGGAACATGAGGAAGCTGATGTGAAAGGGGCAATAAAAGAGTGCATTAAATGATGATGCCTCTTTTGAAAGGAAATTCACAGGCATCTGGGGCCATTACCTTTCATATCCCAGCAATCAGGAAATTAACCTTTAACCCTTCTCTGTTGACCTCCTCTCCTTTCTCTTTTTCTGTCATTCATTCTTTTTTCCTAATGACTGGAGAAGATAGATACAGTCTATGATTTATGCCTCCGAAGGCTACAGTCTGCCTCCTTCCTATACTTTCCCAGGTGCTTCAATGTGTGTGTTCACTCAACTCTAGAAAGAGTCAAAGCTTCACTCAGATTTACTTCCATGTCGTACCAACACCTGAATTGTTTATGCTTCATTTATTCCAAACCCCATGTTACCTAATTACCCCTGACCTAGGAATAAATCTTACTCCCATCTTTGCTGTCACCTGGAGGCAGGCAAAGCACTGGAGGTGTTGGGAGCCCTCTGCTTCAAGGAGAGGGGGGAGCCTTTGGACTTGCACAGGGTGATGCTGCACAGAGAGTACATAGAAGTACACCACAACCCTGTTAAAAAACCCAAATCAGGAGTAGGAGTCGCCTCTAACATCTCGTCCCAAGGGAGAGGAATGACAGAATGAATGACTGTTTCACCCTCTGATCCCAGCGAGATCTGGCAGATACTGCATCACATAATAGGCTTCAGAAAAAGTGTGACAACATCACTTCTAAGAACAGAAACAGTGACTATAAAGCCAACAAACAATGTTTACAACGCTTTAGGGCTATGATGACTGCATACAAAATCTCTGAAATGCTATGAGTTAGCAATATTAGCTTTATCAGAAGAACTAGGAGAGTGAGACATGGCCTCTTGTCATGGGAAATGAAAATTCTGTCTTAAGTTCTGAGCAGCCTTTTCCTGCAGAACAACTGAAAGTCCTGAGTCATCACAGTGAATTGTAAGCTGCCGGCTGCAAATCCAGCACTGAATTCCCACCTATGTTCACTGCGTGTATTGGAAAACAAATTTCGCTGACATAGCTGCACTTCACTGCATGCCAAAATGTGTCTCCCATGTTTTTGTTTTCTTTGGTTGTTTCCCCCCCTTGCTTTGGGTCCAGCCTCTTACCAAGAGACTGACATAACTAACTAGTCCTCAGACCATCATGGTGACTTGGTTCTTTGGAAAAACCTGCACACCTGGTTTTTCAACTTTTTTACCTGAAGAAACCAAAGCTCCTTCCCTTTAAGCCTTGCTAAGGTCACACTGGTACTGTTCAGCAGCTCTGGAGTCACCCTGAAGCTGTGTGCTGATTTAGCCTTGAGGGATGGCTTTTCCTCCAGAACCCTCTAAGTTCTTGCCCAGAAAAATGATGACTGTGTGGGCACTGCCTGCAGTTCCTGATGGCTGGCCCAGCTTTGCAGGGAAGATATATCGGGAAGAGGCGATTTTTTCAGGTTACTGGATAGGAGTGTGCTCATCATAACAGAGGGTAGGAGTCTGCTTCCCCACCAGAGCTGCACCATCACTGCTTGTCCCCTGCTCTTGTGCAGACCCTGCCAGCTCACGAAGCACCATGCGATTTATTTCCTCTGGGCCCTGTCAGAGGATTTGCTGCTATTTGCAGAGAGCTGCTGCTCTGAAGCTTCTGGGGAGGTGTAGTTTTTGATGGTGTATTTGCCAGCCACACGAGGTGACTGTGTCCTCCCCTGGCTATGGCAGCCCCAGCACGCTTTATTTTTTGGTGGGTGCTCCCGTGCCTGGGGGAGCTGCAGCAGTGGCACATGTGTGTGGGACAAAAGGGTGCCTCCTGCTCTGTCTGGGACCAGGAGTGCTCGAGGGATGTCATGTCAAGAAGCTGGTAATAGAAGTAAATTAAGGCAAATCCCCCTCCTATTGTCCACAGAGGCTATTTTTGGTGCAACTATTTTAAGGGTTGTTCTCCTGGCATTCCACATCCTGACATTTCAGCACATTTGCCTCACCTACTGTCTGCATTACTGGGTTTTTGCTCCAGATCATCCCTATCAAGCCACTGCAGTGATTTTTTTATGCCCTATCTGTGTTGTACACACAGCGTCATCAGCACCTTTTATTTATAAAACAATAACTCCAGGAATAAAAGGGGCATATCCACTCTCCCCCTGCCCCCAGCGCTTAGAAGCCTCAGCATCGTTTTAATATTCAATGTACGATGCCTTAGTTGAGCAAAACACACTTTGTGCAGGAGCTGTTTAATAAAATAAAAACATGCTCCAAAGTGACCCACAAGGCAGGGGTAATTTAGTATGCTGCTCTTTGTGCTTTCCGTCTTACTTTTGCTGTTTACAGATTTTTTTTCTCGTCTGTTTGCACAGGGAATAGATGCTGACGTTGTCCTTTTCATGAATAAATCTCTTTTTAGCATGTTGGCCAGCACAATAAAAAAATTATCAAACAAATTAGAGCCTGAACCTGCAACCTTTTCTGATGAAAAGGAAACCTGTTTATGGACTAGCTCCCTGGCTTACAAGGGGCTTTTTCTGGAGGAAGAGCTGCTCACATGAGCTCCACGTACAAGGTCTCAGAATTTTTGTGCTGCAGAGCTTGACTGTCAGCCAAAGCTGGAGGCGGCTCAGCAAAGGGAATAAAGGTGGTTGTCAGAGACGAGTCTCAATTTCCTCTTCCTCTGCCACCTGCTGCGTTGGAAGGACCAAAGGTTGCTGTAATTTATACCATGGCTTAGAGTCTTGGTGGAATGGTTTGCCGCCAAAGCAAGAATTATGTCTATAGTAGCTTTTGCAGCAGGAGAAATTTTTAATGGTGCCTCCAAAATGACATGGATTGCAAAGTAGATTGATAGGAAGAAGTCCCCACAAAGGCTGTTAAATATATAGGCAGCAGCTGAGCCTCAGGTACCCTCTGAGCTGTCGGTGTCTGGAGGCTGAGTGTCAAAAGGAGAGGCATGTCCCTACATTGCTCTTCTGCCATTGGCTGTGGGGACCTTCCTCTGACCTGTTGTGTCTGTCCTTGTGGTCAGAGCTAACAACAGCAATTCCCAGCTCCAAGTTCCAGTGTTTTCATTTGGCTACAGCCCAGAAAGCAAATGGCAAGGAATGGTCAGAACATGGCATATGCCATACATTAAACCCCAAGTGCCATACATTAAGCTTCCCTCTTATCACCTGCCTTCAGTGGGAGAGGACTTGTACCCATTCTTGTGCAGGTGTTGAGGGACCAGCACAATGGAAATGCTTATGACCTGCATCCTCACCAGCTCAGCTGGAAGTGGATACTCTAGCCAGAGCAGTTTGCCTGGCTCAGAAATTCCACGCGGCTTCAGCCAGGGGATTTTTGTGTAGAGATCAGGAGGTTGTACAGGACAACATCTGAGAGGCAGCAGAGCTCTGCAGCTGAGGTTGTCCCCAGCACACGCCAGCTGCCCAGGCAGTGCAAGGGTCCCCGAGTGAGCTTGCAGGATAAGCAAAGCATCTTTTTCTGTGCAAGAGAGATGCCTTCTTGGGGGGTTTAGCCTAGAGAGCATGCACGTGTTGTCTGCTGCCTTGTGCCCCCCACTCTGGCACACCTTTTGCCAGGCTCCTCCTCTGCATGGTGAGGATGCTTTCTCAGCCTTTCAAAAGAGGAAAAGTGCATTCCCAGAGACAATTGCCAGTTCACAGGGTTGTGGACACTGACTGCCCAAAGGTGGAAATAACAGGATAGGAAGTGTGTGTACAAAGAACTATTTTTGTCAATGGATGAATTGTAGTAGGTGCAATAATAAAAAATTAAAAACTGGTATGACTAACCCAGGCTCTCAGCAGCTCTGACTCCCACTGTGCTGAAAATGGTATCAGACAAAGTCTTTTATGAGCTGAAGACTACCAGGTAAGCAAAACTCTGCTTGGTATCTTCCCTTGGCTCCAGCAAGAATAGTCAATAAGGCCTTTGTGTTGTGCCTGGCAAGGAAACGACAAAAACAACTCCATCTTCAGCCAAGAAAAGCCCTGCAAGGGTAGACATGATAGGATTTCAACTAAGCAGCAGAAATTCACTTTGGTATGAATAACTTTATAGGCTAATATGCCAATGCATGCAGGAAACTTGGTTCTGCCAGCTAGTGTTGGTTAAGTATATCCAACAGCAGCCTGCAGCCTGTGGACACCAGTTTTGACACGTGGTGGTGGTTAGAAGAGTTTTAAAGGGTAACCAAAGTAATGCCAGCAAAATCCTATGAAACAATGCTAGTTTTACAGAACCAGATTTACAAGATAGATTACTTAGTAGAAAAGAAAAGGAAATAAAATCCAGAATGTGATAATTCAATCAGTGACAGCTGACTGGACTTATGTCAGAAGGGGAGGCTAATTGAAGAGACATTTCTGCAAATACCAAAAGATGCAAACAAAACCAAGTCTCCTGCCTTCTGCAGTGCTGCCAAAGGTCTTCAGGCACGGAAGTCCAGGAGCAGAGTCATCAGAGCCTCCCTGTATAAGAAATAAACAGGCCCCCAGATCTGACTACTGCCACCCATAAAAATCTGTCTTTCTCCTCTGCAGGGACAGTCAGGGCCCCTAAGAGCATGGAGGAGGTTAGTCATGGTGGTTGTCCATCCTCGTCCAAGGCCAGAAGGCTACTCTCATTTCTTCTTGCTTCCTCTGCCCCTTGGTGTAACACTCTCTTTATGAAGCACAGGATGTTCATGTTTGCCTGAAGCACGTATTTCAGAAAGACTTTAATAATTCATTGAAATAATTAAGGGTGAGGAAATCCATAACTTTCTGTGGCAGTTTTCTCCTGCTGCCCATCAACTCTAGTGCTAAAAATGTGTGCCATATTTCCAATTAAACGGGTCTCATCTCACCATCCAGTCTTTGATATTTGCTGTCCTTTTCCTCCATGAGGTTAAAAGAGCTCCTATATGCCCAATATTTTTCCTCCCTTAGAGTGGAAAAAGCTGCTGTCTATCAAATCATTCCTCAGTCATCTTTCTGATGAGCTAGACAGATTGAACTCCCAGCCTACCACCAGAGAATCGCTCCCTGGTTGTCCAGTTGGTTTGGAGCTCTCTTCTTTACATCTTTGCTGACTTTTTCCAAATACTTCTGGTAACATGGATGTCAGAAATACACTCACTATTCCCAGTTTAGTTTGATCAGTGCTGCATACAGATGTGCTTAGGTTTTTTTGTTTGTTTTGTTTGTTTGTTTTTGTTTTTTTTAAATAGATAGCTGTTTCATCCTTGGCCATTGGGGTCCCTGGATTTCTCTTAAGGACCCATTCCAGGCTGTAGACATTTTTTCTAGAAGCATTGAGCATTTGCGCCTCACCTTGCACTATTTGTCCCCACAGCCACCACTTCTTTTTTAGGGTTCAGATCCCTCCTCCTCTAATTTGGAGCTGGCTCACTGTTCTTTGCTGAGAGTCCATTCAGTCAGTTGTCCTGGCACTTGCTTAATCTTGGCCCTTTATTCCTTCGTGTCTGTTACATGGTGAGAGCAAAGGGATTCTAGGGATGTGGATTAACAGCTTTTATTGATTCCCTTTCTCATACACACAAGACTAACCAGCAAACACGAAGTGCAGGAATAGCCAGAGAGAAACTGAGCATAGAAAGCATTGCACCATGTCCACATCACCCAGAGAAGGATCTCTTTGAACAAACAAGGTTTCCCAGAAATCTAGAGGGACTTTGCAGGACTTGTAAAATCAGACACAGTTTAGGTCTTCGGGTCTCAGGGGGAAAATTGGGAGTGTGGTTTGGGATCAGAGCTGGGAAGCACAGCTCTTTTCAAGAAAAGAGGAATAGTTTGTTTTGTGGATAACCACAAGAGATAATGAGGGAACAAGTTTAGAGAAATTTTGTGCTGAAAGTTTTTTGAATTTCAGCAATTTACACCAAGATTTACATTTACATTTACCAATTTACATTTCTTCCAACATCCAGGAGACAATTTGTGTGAATGTATTTGTGATTACATAATCAGTGAAGGCTGTACATGAAGCAAAATCTTTGCCAGTGTTGTTAGAGATAATGGCATTAGGGAGATATCCCAAGCAGGGATAATTACTCAGTGTTTAGTAAGCCTGGTTATGCAAGCTGCCAAAAAAGTAGTGAATGTGAACACCTCCAAGGAAGGACTTTTCTTAATGATGATTTTGTTGTGTCACCATCGTGCATTTGTTTGCTTGCAAAGGTGGGGTGTGTGCTGTTTATTTCCCTCAACTGATGTATAAAAGAAATAAATAAAGCTTGGCAAGCTGAAGTGAGGAAAGATGGGCAAGTCAATAAATCACAAAGTCATTAAGAGCAGGGAGCAGGTTTTTTATTGCATTGTGAAATGCACAGGAAGCACACAGGCATGAGTCCAGTCACATGCATATTAGGAGATGAGCCATTGCATTTTGACGAT
>WAAG01043899.1:0-26505 GCA_013390105.1 Tichodroma muraria
CACCAGCCCCTTCTTGACTGATTGTCCCTTGGCCCTTCCTCCACCCCAGCTCCTCTTTCTTCCCCCCCAAAGGCCTCTCCTTATTGCCTGTTCAGTTCCCACATAGGCAGAAGATCTCTGTGTCCATCTGGAGGCTTCAGGTGATGGAGAAGAAGGTGACAAAATGATCCAGATCCCTCCCATGCCTCTCACTTCCTCCTGGTTCAGCCCCCTATTATGACAGTGTGCAAGGATACTGGGTTTGTTTTTAGTTTACTGGTATGTTATCTTTTAATGAGGACTCCACTGAAAGGCCTGAGAGCAGCTCTGTGGTCCTGCATACAATGTTTTGTCTTTATATCAGCACATTTTCACCCTCACCTACAAATCAGTCAGGCAAACACACAAGGAACATTTGTATTTGTCTCCACTAAAGCTACTACTTTTGAGCTGACATCCATCTCACCAGGAGGACCACAAGGATACAAAGCCCTACCAGGACTCCCTCTCAAAGAAACTGTTGTCAAGCTCCAGCATCAGGTATGTTTTAAAGTACATGATGACATTTTTTCTCCATCTAATGTTGCTATATTATATAATCAGTTTAAACACAAATAGTAGTTAGGACTGATATCTTAGCTATAAAACATTTTCTGAGCAAATGTCCCTTCTGGACTCTTTGTTGAAATGAAATGGGACTCCAAGTCAGAAAAAAAAAAACAGCTGAGTAATGAAGTGTCACCTTCCACCCCTTAATTCTAATGCTGTAGTCGGGTCTGTTGGGTTTTTTACCAACATTTCATTAACAATGCTGTGGGAGGAACAGGGAGTTTGATTGATGGGACCAATGTTACGCTAAGCTAGTTGATTATTTCATATTGGATGTCATACAAAGATACCTAATGGCACTTAAATCATTAGCTAATGTGAAACAGAGAACATTTAAATCATGAGATAATGGGTACAGATGCTGTACGAGTGCTTCCTAATATCTGAATCAGCTGAACTTTCAAAGCCAAACTCTAAATCCAGGGTTTCCAAATTCTGCAATACGTTCAAAACTGGCAGGCATGGAAAAACAACACCCTGTTAGTCCACACCACAGATCTCTGAGCTTAATCTCTTGCTAGGACTTGATGACATTCCTCATTAATTTAATGTGGTTTTTATCTTCAGAAGTAGAAGGCACACTTAGTGGAATTTATTCCACACACCTGTGTTGTGTGTACTCGATATATGAATGAAGCCTCATGGGCAGACTAGTGGCACTGAAAACAGCAAGTGCCAATGTAAATAGTATCTCTACCTCATTTTGGGCGCAGGTCTAAGTCCTCCACCCACTGGAGAATATGAGCACGAGCCTTTCTGCAGGTGAGAGCCTGAGCAAGCATCTGGAAAGTACTACAAGAGAATTTTGGATCCAAAAGGGGAATGAATGTGCCAAGCACAGATCTATCAGGAAAGAGAATGTTGCAGATCATCACTGGAGGAGCTGATGGGACACGTGGAGGCAGTTGGGTCCGTCTGGGAAACCTAGCTGTTTCTTTGCCTCCCATTGACACAGTTTATAATCATCACCTGATCAAGGAGACCTTTCTCAACAAGTCCTGATGCTTGCCTGATGAAGTGAACTTCTCAGGCAGTTTAGGCTGAAGACCACGGTGAGCACCGCAAAGAGCTGTGGGTGAGTTATATATCAAAGGATAAGTGTGGGAGGGTTTAACAAGAGCAGTGACAGGTTTAGAGCAGTGGGTGAGAAATATGGCTTTGCCCATGGTGGCCCACCTGCCCAGGCTTGCCAGAGGAAAATCTGCTCTGTATGAGGAAGGGAGGGAGAGTGAAGTGTCAGGAGTACCACAACTGTGGAGCAGACTGAAGGACAGGGGAGAAGGTCGCTAATACCAGAGAAGTCTCAACAGAAACATCTGAATTTAAAATTACTGAAGGTGAAAGAATTTCTGCATCACAAAAAAAAGGAAGGGAAAGGAAGGGAAAAGAAAAGGCTTTCTGAAGCAGTGTTTCACTGCTAACCATGTTTTATTGCTAGCTGCAGCTACCCATGCTCTGATTTTCTACTCGGGTAAGAGTTTCCTCCACTCCTGGGCTGGGGTCACACTCAGAGAGCCTTTATTTCATTGCAGCTGGTATGTGGGCAACACAAGAGAGCTGCTTCTGCTGCCCCTAACAAGCAGGGCTATTCAACAAGAGTCCTTCAACATCCTAACCCTCACTCTGGGACAGGCCATTTTGAGCACTTCTGCTCAGACCTTCCTTTTGTCTTAACTTCCTTTCCTTCTTAGGACACTTTTTAGCTGTTTTCCTTCCCCCCCAAAAGACACTGCACAGTCCAGAAATTCTCTGCTCCTTGTATTGCATGTCTGGAATCCTAACAAGTCAAACCACAGGAGTTAAGCCAGAAATCTGAATGGAGACAATTAAATTCTTCAACACTTGCAGAAATTAAGGAGTCATAATTTATACTGACTTTAAAATCCACCCCATCTGTTAGTACATTTCTAACAATGTGATTTGTCACAGTAAAAAGTAATTAAATGAAATGTATAAAAACGAGTCTCATACTGGTTTATGCATAAAATATATTTTATTATAATTAGTCACCTGAACAAAAGATGATGAAGCAATTATAACTGGCAAGAGTTGCAGACTTTAAACACACAGCAAATGTAGTGCAGGCAAAATATTTTCTCCATAAAGAATTGATTCACACAGAATATTTAACAGGGAAACCCAAGTTTTATTTAGGTAATCCAATTGTGTTTGAGAAACAGAAAGTTTTGTGAAAGGACAGCAGTTATGTGCAGTGTTGGGACCTGATTCAGAGTCAATTAAAAAGCTCCTGCTGATTTCAGTGGCTTTCAACCAGCTTCCTCAGTGTGCCACTGTGCTGAAGAGCTCCCTCACTGAGCCAATAGAAGGAATCAATGGTCTTTTACATTAGGAGAAGAATAACCCACCCAGATTAAATTGATCTTACTGGCTCAACTACGTAAAAAGTTCACATTAAAGCTGCCCATTATCATACAAATAGTCAAACCCTTTAATGCTGCTACTGTTTTTACCATTTCATGTTGTCTTGTGTTGTTTTTCGTTTTTTTCACTTGACATTTGCAGACACACCCATAGTATTTTATTTCTGAACTAGGAAACAGAAAGCTCTTTGATTCAGTGTAATACCTTCAGCTGTGAGGTGTTACTGTTTGTGTCCACAGACTAAATAAGAAACTTTGAGAGAAAAAACAAAAGGAACTTTAAAAATATAGTACTAAACCCATATGTAATGAAAATCTTGCAGGGGAGAGAGATGGGATTCATGCCATAAGCAGAAACGGCACTGAAAGCAGAGAAACAAAAAGAACATCCAGAGAAAGAATGATGAGGAGATCCATTTCTAACCTGACTCAACCAGAGGGAAATTGTCAGTAATTTAGGAAGAGCCACTGGTAGTTGCTAAACAGTCTCCTCCAAGGGAGCAGCTCTCTGCACCATCACAAAAGAAACAAACAGACAAAGCCATTTAGGGTCAGAACAGATAAAAATGTCTGTCCTTCTGATCTTAGAATGAATTTCTAATATGTCTCAGAAACTTAAATCTCCATCTTCCCTTTCCTGCAGCTATAGTCTTTCAAGTTTTTTCTTCTTCTGGGCAATGAGGATTTTGTTTATAATGTGGAAAATACAAAATCCAAAGAAGTTTTGTTTGAATTCCTGGAGGGAATTTCTTTCCTTATTTGTGTCTCTTAAACTAAGAATTTAAGTTATGCAAATCTAAGTTGCCAACTTTATATTATGCTTGTGCATGTTCTTTGTTTCTTTAATCGACCCTTACTCCTGTCATGTTTAAAAAGGACAAACTACAATAAACAAGAATCAAGTTTTCCAGAAAGTAGCACACAATCCAGCATTACTGTTCCTTGCCATCCTTCTTTTCTACCTATTTATGCACCAAATCTAGCTAACCAATATTGCCCACAGCTAAGAAGAGCACTGTAGCCCAGAACACTGCTATAATATTGACTCTGAAGCAGTAAGAGAATAAGTGACATTGTTCATAACTCAAACATCACTACCGTATTTCACTTCCAACATTTAAAAATAAAAACCAGAACCCCAAAGCCTTCATTATTTAAGTTAAACAATGAAACTGTTACTGTGTTGCTTGAAGCCCTGCTTTGCTCCCAGTGTCCTAAGACAACTTTTTTTCTTGAAGGGTGATGAAGAAAACATTTTATGAGACACAGATACATGCAAAACATGGCCTCTTTAGATCAGATCCAGGATTACAGGTTGCCATGAAATGAAGGATAAAAGAGGGAAAGGATTATGCAAGGAAAACATGACAAAAAGCAGTTTCATCTCTCTGTCAAGGTAAGTTACAAGCAGGCAGTTTTAAAAGGTGATAATTTTCTTCACCTTCCTTGTTACCTGCAAAATGCTTAGAATAAAGAAGAATAACATGTGAAAATGCCTCAGCCTGCACAAGCAAGCCAGAACAGTGTTGACAGGATTACAGAAGTTGCCTAATTAGTTCCTTCTTTGCTAATATCCACCCTAAGAACTTCACTTTAACTGGTAAACAATCAACAATTCAGGGAGAGAAGCTCAGGAGCTAAATATCAAATCTGAATGCTTTTCTTTCCTACTAAGGGTCACTTGCCACCAGAGCTGCTCCCACGGGCAGCAGGGACGGGTTTGGGAGGGGGACAGCACCCCCTGCCACAGAGGTGGCAGTCCAGGAGCAACTTCAATCAGCCTCCCCCAGGGCAACCCTTTCTTCGCTCTCTCTTCTGTGTTTGGAAAGGGGAGAGGCATAACTCAGCCTTGATTTTTTGATTTCTTTTTCTTAAAGGGAACAGGAATTGCTCATCAGGTGTGTATGACCGCTTGTGGGATGTTTGCTTTCCGCACAGCCCCACGAGGAGAGGGGTGAGTGCTGCTGCTGTGCTATTTCTGTGAGACCCACACTAAAACCAGATGAAACAGTGATCAGCAACTGGATCCCTTATGTGTCTTGAATGTATATGCACATGACTTGCAAATTACAGCTCACTTCTTAGCATATTATAATTGGTAAAATCCTAGTCTAGGGTTGACATCCAAAGAAACAGAAATTACTATGATTTATCTTTTTCCTCTTCCTCTATTTAAACAACAAAAAAAATCAGAAAATTTTCATAAACCCACTTTTCTAAAACAGAAATGAATTTCAGACGCCTAGAACGTCCCAGTGGCTTGATAGCAACCATTGTGCATGTTTTCCTCTTCCTTAGAGGAATAACAAAAAAAGTCACACAACTCACAAAGCTCCATTTTCATTGCTATACTCATTTGCATGTACATTTTATTCCCATTCTTCTACCTCTTATTTGTGTCCCCTAGATGGTTAACTCAACAGGGAAGGGATTATATCTTTTCTTTCTTTTATAGTTTTATGCGTAATGGTCCCCTACTAGTTCTTTTGGACACCACCATAATATAAATACAAATATTTATTACCACTGCTAGCACCTAGAGGAATTATCCCTTATATCTGTGCAGCCATAGTCAGTAAAATTTACAGATCCTGGTCCAGTAAATGCATGTGAATTGCTGTTATGTATTGATCCAAATGTGAATAGTACCTGTAAGACCTGCAGCCATCCAGGTCAGTTGTTCTAACTCCTCATTTGATATCATCATCAGGGCTCTATATCACTGCTAACCTACACATGCAGTAGGTTACGTGCCCTACACTAGGTGAATAATTTTTGTTTTCACAGGACTCACCATTAACAGGGAGAGGAATTATAACCTGTGTCCAGCAACCTCACTGGAGTTGGCAATCTCCTCCCTTTCATTTGTAGAGTGGCACACTAAAAGCTGGCAAGACAGACTTTATGCAAAGCCCTTCTGCAATAAAGGTAAGACACAAGGGACTACTTGTAAATGACTGATTTTCTCCTTTCTGCTCAGTTCCCAGCTATATATTATATATTATGGTCTGGTGTTACAGGGAGATTATATATTTGTCACATGGTAAAAGATTTCATGACTGCTGACTCCACTTTCCACACTTAAATCTATGGTTTTTCTAACACACCCAGGCACACATGTCCTTTTAAAGTCAAGCTCAAATGAAATACAGTATCAAATGAAAATAATATTATGGCAGGTGTCTCAGTTCCAGATTGTTTTTCTTAGATTGATAGCAAGATTTTACTCCAGGATATAAAAAGGTCTCTCTTACCAGTAAATACTGTATTATACAAGGTTTAGGTATATACAAGGTTTAAGTAGAACAGCTGTATGAACAGCAAGGGAATTTGCTTTCTCCTTTCATCTCTAAAATAGCTCCATTTCTGATGTACAGCTGCTCCTCAGTTCTGGAAATTGGGTGGCAGTTCTTAGAGATAGATACTTTCTCGCCTACCCAAAAACAAAGGAAGATGGGTTGTGCTTGGGGTGTCTTGAGATGCTGTGGCTGATTTGGTCTCTTCTGGAGGCTGCCCTGCAAGTCCTCAGGCTGATGTTATCACACCACTAACCACAAAAGAATGACTGGACATCCTTTTGTCTGTGCTATCTCAGGGGTTTTCCCAGCACGTGGCAGGCTCTGTTCCTCAAAACAAACACGGTCTGGATCTGCTGCTATGACAAAAGTGTCAGGTGCAGTGCTCCTGTTTGGATGTCCTCAGGAAGAAGAGAGCTCGGTGTGGTACATGGCTTTTGTACAGTGCATAGACCTGAATGTGAGGAGAAGAGGGAGATTATAGGCAGTTTCCTTCTTCTTGGCAGCAAATATCTGCACCAGCTTTCTCTTTCCTGACCTGTAGATAACTACTCTGAAATGACTGCTCTGAAATGACTGCACATGAGATGACTGCTCTGAAATCTCATCTCAGTCAAGGGAGAAAAATGCACACTTTTTAGAGAAATGTTCATTTAGATGTATGCTTTGTGATCAAATAAATCTCTTGAACAAATTCTTCCTGTTTCTCATTGGTGTCTGGGTAAATGCCACCTCTAGCTGACACGTATGTTTCAGAGAGAAAAGTGACTCTGGCCTTATAAACATGCACTCTTTTTGTCATCCACTCCTAAATTGAGACCTATACACCAGCCTGGCCAAAGTGCTGTGGTAAGAGCTGATTTATTCAAGCAGCACAAATTTCTTGCTTTTTGCCACTTGCTCTGTCCTTGTCCTTAAACTGACATCAAATCCTGCTACCAGTTCTTGTATTTTCTGTTGCTTCCCAGACAACGCTTCCTTTCTCTTCTTCACAGTTTTTTTGTATTAGTCCAAGTACAGTGAACCATGCTGTTATCTAGAGCGCACCTCAGATATTGATACCACCCCAGGAAATATCCTTAAATATATATTGATCCAAACCAAGACTGAAA
The DNA here is from genome assembly GCA_013390105.1 of Tichodroma muraria. Lineage (NCBI taxonomy): Eukaryota > Metazoa > Chordata > Aves > Passeriformes > Sittidae > Tichodroma > Tichodroma muraria. Next base: position 7,378 of record WAAG01043899.1, read on the forward strand.
ATATGATTTTTGTACCAAGTTAGATCTGCAGCTTGAGTGAACAAATGAACACTGGTGACTTTTAAGTAGTGATCCAACCTCTTTGCTCTGCTTAATGAGAAGCCCTTGCATTTGATTGTTTAATCCGTATCTTTGACTCAGCATACAGGGTAACAACTTTTGGCTTTTATCTCTGCTAATAAGGAAAAATTCAGATAATTGGTGTCTGTCCAAAATCACTAAATATCACTTAATTTTACCATAGGCTGAATTCAGCTGCCTGCTTAATTTCTCAAAGCTAGTGGGACTTGGCTGCATTATTCTATTAGCGTTTCATTAACATGTCTAGAAGACTGTTTTTCAACATTTCCAACCTAACATTGGAGGGGACTTTATTTGGAAAATAAAAGTTATCTTCTGTTTTGGTGACAGAGGCCGTGTCCTCGCCAGCCTTTGGCTGTGTGTTGCGAGGCTCCCGGAGGTGGTCAGGGATACCCAAATTCAGTGGTGGTGAGCGTGAGCCGGGGCTCCTGGCGGGGCCGGGCACTGCGGGCAGCAAACGCGGGCATCGCGCCCCGGGCTGGAGCCAGGATGCAGCAGGGTGGGTACACGCCGTGCACGGGCACTTGGCAGCACGCCCAGGTCCTCCAGACTAGACACAGCCCGTGGCTTAACAGCTAAATAAAAGTTAGGCTGAAGCTTTAATGTTCCTCGAGTACTTTGGTTGTTTGCTGGCAGCTTTCCTGGCCTGTGTGGAGGACTACCCACGCACAGACACCCTCCAGTGTGGCAGGGACGCCTAGCACAGCTCATGGACAGTCACTCTGGTGGGGTTCACAAGCTGAGAGGTGCACAGGGTCACGTTACCTGCTTTGGGACGTCTTTCCTGGCCTCCGTGGCTTCTCCTGTAGGTCCTGTGGCCAGGTCCTCATGGCCAGGTCCTGTAGGTCCTAGCCCACTTGGATGTCTTTGACCCTCTAAGGCACCTGAAATCACGGCAGACTCACCTGAGTAGAGTCACTGAGTGATTTAATCCATCTCCCTGCACACAGAGATGGTAAAAGACAGTTCCTGCCCTTCAGAGTCTCAGCAGTGAAGACTGGTATATGCATGAACACGGCAACAGGATCAAAGTGACGTGCAAATATTCAGCTTTTCACTCTAGGTATTACTGAATTGGTACTATGGGACTAACGAGGAGCCTCAGCCTTCAGTTAAGACTTGGTTATGACCAGTACTGTGCAGACCAGCACAGAAACTAGCAGTATCTTTGCTCTAAGGAAAACACAAAACTTGGAGATATAAAAGGAGTTAGTGCTGATCGATAATCTTGAGATCATCACACACAACCCTTTGAGGCACAGCAAAAAAGTCCAGGAGTACCTGTGTACAGATTTAGCATGGAAAAGACAAATATTTTACCCACTCAAAACCAGTGGGTAGCTACTTAAAATAAAGATGTAAAGCTGGATGACAACAGATTGTGAAAGCTCTTACCAGTGTAAGCAAACATATTTTGTGCAGTAAAAGGGAGAGAGTGAGTCAAAGAGAAACAAAAATGCCTGCAGACCTGGCTAGATGGGAGCAGGGGAAAAAAAAACCATTTCTCAAGTTCACAGAGAAACATTTTGCAGGGTCTACCTGGAAAAGCTGTGCCTCCTGGGATACAATATTTGTGCCAAAGGTTGTCTTCCTCTTGAAAATAAGTATTTTTCCTTTTTTCCTCATTGTCCTTCTTTCCGTGTCCCTCTCAGAGACAGAAATGTTGGATTAAACAAATTCCCTGGTCTAAGTGGTAAGGCACAGATTTTGCTCCTGTCCTCTGAGATGGGGCAGCAGCTTCTGGTCATCTTACCAGCTGTCATGACTGTAAACATTTGTGCTTTCAGATTAAAATGCTATTAAAAAGCAATCTATATTTGTGCTTCCTATGTTGCTGGTCTGAAAAGTAGACAGGTATCACAAGGCTGATAAAAAGATCTTGGAGTGTGGTTTCTCAATCAGTTTCCATTTCTGCTCCCACTACACTAACAGAGATTTCTCCCAGGGTATTCCAACAACAAAAAAAATAATGATCACTGACATCCTTAAAAATCTTAAACTTTTCTCTTCTCAATATATTTCATGAACACCTCTTAAATATAGAAATCTCCACTATTGTAGCTCTCTTCCACCTTTACCAACACATAGACAACCAGGCAAGGAGAGACATATTGTCAGTCACCCACTCCAACACCCTCTATCACATGGGCAATGTGACTTTCCTGAATACATTCTTATTTGGGTTGAAGCAGATTTTTAAAACAAACAAACAAACAAAGAAGCAAACAGTGAACTTCACACAAGTGACTTTTAACTTAGGATTGGGGAAACCACTATATGTGGAGGATATTGCCATCTGCATGAAAAGCAATGATTCCTCTGCTTTTGTCTGAAAAAATCAGACAGTTTTGTCAGAAACGAGACAGAAAAATAGGTCTATTTTTAAAGAAAATACAACAATGAGGTGTACTTCAGGCAGAAAAAAAATAAAAAGAGCAGCCGTTTGATTTCCATGAATACTGCTCATTCAAAGCCTGTAGTGAAGACTTCCTAGTTTGCCAGACAGTGGAGTCAGCCATGCCAAACTTGGCACGTATTTAAGAGATATACAAACACAATGGATTAGCGGTGTTTATATTTCACCCTTCACCTCTCACGGGGGTCACGTTCTCAGAAGAAGGTGACATCATTGTGAAACTTTACCCTGCTTAAGCCCCAAGCAACATGTCTCCTTATTTAAAGATCAGATTATCCCTCCTTCATTGTTTTGCATTTGATTTTGTTTCTTTTCTCCATTTTGGGGAAGCGCAGCTCACTATTTTGAAGAGGTGATGGAGCATGTCAGGATTTAAGGAGTGAAAGGGAAGAGATTGGTTTGGATTTTCTGCCTCTCTTTTGTGTGCTCTGAAGCTCAATATACTTAGAGTGGTGACTGCAGGTACATGGGCAGAAGAAAGCCTTTGTGCTCTTATAAACCCCAGCATTTGCTGGGACTATACCTCTATAGTCAGACAACAGGAAAGAAGTTCAAACAGTTCTTCAGCCGCTTTCCATTTCAATGGGTGTTTATTGGCAATATCACTGATTCCCAGAGACAGCATTTTAAAGTGCTGATAAGGAGTTTGATGCACACACAGATAACACAGTGCAAAGAGCAATAACGACCATGGATGCTCTTGTTTAAAAGAAAGCTGGAGTACTAAGCCTTCCTCACATCTGAGTTTAAAATTTTCCGTGGATGGTAGCTGGGTGTTAATATATGGGAAACAACAGCAACACTATTGCTTCTACCTCTTCTAGACATTTTCTTACTTCACTGTGCTCAAGCAAACTCCTCAACTTCAGCAGGTTTGTAAACTCTGAATAACTGTGGAAAACGCCTATCTCTCTGTCATCTTTATCTAAATGTTGCTTGCAGAATAAGGAGAACAAATCTGAACTCCACGTCATGAATCAAAGGAGTTTCTCACGTCAGGATTTTTTAGCAATTTTTAAAAATATTGCTAATATAAATTCATTGTATTTTATATTAATGGATGTGACAAACACAGCAGATAAAGTAATTTCAGGAGAAAACAGTTTCAAAGAAATATGGTAAAGCAAGTGACTCAGTGAGATATTGGCAATTCTGAGGGGAACTCACGTCATTGACCACATGGAAGTGACAAAGTATCACCTCAATGCACTGTTCAAAGATTAATATGAGAATAATGTCATCTTGAATGTCTGCTGAAGGCATGGTTTGTAATTATGTGAATATTTTGGATACTGTCTTCTTAGTAAAGGTGGGTGAATACTGTCATGAATGTTTGATCAGACATTTAACTGGATTTGCCTCTGCCTCACTCACCTCTTTAACACACTTTTCAAGCACTGCAGTGTATTTCAATTTTACTGGTATTTGAAAAAAAAAATTTAAAAAAAATGCAAATTTCAAGGTCATATATTTAAGTATTCCTTTCAGAAGGCATTATAATTTAGCTTTCATGACAATTTGTGCTAGAAATACTTGTATAATTACTTTATTTGAGCCAACAGCAAGGTTTGAAATTGGAAAAACAAAACCCAACAAACACAAAACAACAAAAATTAGGAATGCCCTTAAAAAAGCAACCGGTTTCATGGTTCTGTCACATCTTCTCATGGGATCAGACACAGACAGGGAATTAAGACGGGGGAAAACTTCATGTGCATTTTGATCCTGGTGTCACTCCCAGAGAAGTCAGTGATAAAACTTCCACAGGTTTCAACGGCACATCAGAACCTTCATCCTCATGAACATCAGGTAAAGGAGGAGTAGCACCATGCAAGATACATGGCCAGTTATGATTTACTGAGAGAAAAATATTAACAAACACCTGCAGGTATTTCAGTTAACATGCACTTTGCTACATTATATTTCTTTGTACCAACCTCTAAATTCTTATTGTATGCAGAAAGTACATGGAAATATTCCAGATCTGCACCTTTGGGCATTGCACAGGGTGTAACTCAACACCCATACTGGGGACACACACATGCCAAAGTATTTTTCTGATTTACCTTCCTTTTTTCATTTCCCTTTGAAGTCCTTTTTACTGTTGGTTTTATCTGGGGTAGGATCAAGTTTCCCAAAGAGTAAAGTAATTCTTTATGGAAGGCAATGGAGGAAATTTCATGACTTTGCCACGTTTCAGTTTTTGATAGTGGGGTGGTATTTCTGTGGCAATTTCCACTTTCTATATTAATTCTTGGAGTAGCAGCTGTTTTACTATTTTTGTTCCCTATGTGTAAAACAGGGCTTTCTCTGAGCCTTCAGGGATTTGATGTAGCAGAGTTCCCAAGACTTGGTTTCTCTGCGTAAAGAAGCTCTTCTGCGTTGTTTCCACCTGAGCATCCAAACTGTGTTCAAAGAGAGGGGAAGGTAAAATTAGGAATGACTCAGCATGCTATGATGTCTGTTTGAATTAGTTGTAAGGGAGAGGGCAAAGACAGCCCTGTCTGGTGAAGAACACCTGACCAGGCAGGAGCTGTATTTTAGCTTGTGCTAAAATACAAGTCCCTGCTCCAGCCTCTAGACATTACTATAGAAGGGCAAAGTTTGAGGATGCTTGTGGATGCTACAGATCTAGCACATACATGTTTACATCCATACTTGCAAGGAAAGATGGATCTGACTTTTGGGCATTCCTGATGTACCTGCTGTGAGGTGTATCCTCTTTACCCTCTGTCAAAGAAGAGCTCAAGAAATGTGATCCCCGTGAAGACACAGACACTCACAGACAGTGAGGGCTGCACTTAGGCTCAGAGCTACACTCAGGAGTCCTTCAGCTTTTCAAACTGCACCTCATTCTCAGGAGGAGTGAAATCTTGCAGACAGTAATGACTACAGCAGTAGCTGTGAGAATCTAGCACTTGTGAAAACAAAGTCTTGACTTCTATGTTGCATTGTAGTAAAAGATAAAAAAAAACACTCACTCACCCAAAGAAACAAACTCTGAAAAAGACTGCAAAACTTAAAAATACCTGAAAATGGCTAAATTTCTGATGACTGGTTGAAATAACTGGTTTGCTCTCTTAGACCAAAATAGTCTTTGATATAAATGTTGGGAAGATGCACAAGGAGAGTCTCCCAGTGGTGATGTTGCAAAAGGGAGAAGTTCAATTCAGACTGTAATCAAATGTGAAAATTGTATTCTAGAGAGATGCTAATTCTCCAGAGAACATGATAGCTGTTGCCGATAAATACACTGCCAAGGCCTGACATACTCCAGTTGAAGTAACCCACCCATCCATCACACATACGCACACACTTCAAGGCTTCTTAAATTCTGTTTCCAGGGCCTGATCCCTGAAAGACTGAAGAACACAAACAACCTTGCTACATGCCAGTAATCCCATTATCAGGCAGGATCAGGCCCTGACACTGAACATACTATCTCGCTGGTTCTAATCAAAATGCAAATGGCTTATGCTGCATTTGGGTTAAGCAACAAACACCAGGAATATTTTGAGATTTCATACTCATAGAATTGAGAAATCTTCGAGGTTGTTTGTCAAAAAGCAGTTGCATCATTTTATTTTTCTGCATTCCAGTTGTGTTAGCTATGTTGATGTATTACAATTTTTAATTCATGTTTTGTTCCCAAGTCCTTCTATGTTTTTTACAAAAACATCTCTATCATTACATTTGCATTTTAAAAGACTGCGGATGTTATACTTACAATGGGTATTATTTACATTTCAGATTTCCATATATCTGCACCAACTGGCTTTGCTGGATCTCTGGTACAATTACGCTTTCCATTATCCATCTTCCTCTGCTACAAAGATAATTCACTTTACCTCCAAACTTTGCTAGTCATGCTTTGTATAATAACTCATGTCTTACTATTCCTCACAAGTTTGGAGGCTCCTTAATGTAGCACTTACAGAGAGGGTGCACTACATATTGATCTAATTAAACATTTCTGAATCAGGACAACAATAGTAATGGGATTAATTATTGTAATTTGTGCAGCAGAAGTATATACATAAAGAGGCAATTTCCCCCCTCCTCGTATAGCCAGCAGAAAATGAATTTCAGACATTAGGACCTGAGAGACCAGAGAGCTACAGCTGCTGAGCTAGTGTCCCTCCCACAGTCCTGGCCAGCAGCTCTGACATCCTTGCACAAAGTAATCACAGATCACAGCATTTAATCACTGAAAACAAGCACTCCAGAGGACAGCAGTGTCAATATCCCACTCTCTCATTATCTGTTTGGATTGCACATCCACACTGTCAGATAAACAGAGTGGAAAATTAAGATTAAAAATATGGTAATTTCATTTCAGGCAGCAGGCACCACTCACTGCCCCTATTATGCTATTGATTACCTCTGAATTCAATTTTTCTTTCAATGCAAACTTTAATCTGTTTGCTACCCAGCAATTCAACTCCCCAAGGGCTATTTGAGAGTAAGTAACCATTTAATCTGATGCTAACTGAAAAATCACCGTCCTTAATGAATTGTGTAAATCATTCAGCTCTAAAGCACCTTTGACTTCTATTTCATTTTTTATTTTCTACTCAATATAGGAAGGGATCGGCGTGTGAATAATTACAAAGTAGCAAGTATTTTTAAATAGAGCAAATATGATAAAAACCCTATTATAGTGGGGCATGTGTAATGAACAGTACTTTTTAATTTCAAAATAGCTATTCATTAAAAAAGAATGGGAGATTAAAAAGAGAGGCTCAAAGCTCAAGGTAAAAGTTGATAGACATTGTAATTACATGGTTAATTTCAAAGATTTATATGCTGTTATGATTTAAAAGGAATTTTTATGACCTGACATTTTCATTTGAGAAGATTTTTTATTTAAAATTAATCTTCTAGCTCCTATTCTTAATTATTTCTTGGCAAGCGATAAATGGGAACACAAAAAACGCCCTATATCAAATTTTCAGCAGAATAAATGCATGTGAATTTGTGAACAGAAATAAAGTGGTCCTACTTTTTGTAGTTGAATCACTTTACATTGAAATCCAAGGCTAAAATAAATTCTTTGTATATGGAAATTATTGACACTTTTAAGAAGGCTCTTAAGCTGCAGATTCACATTCTGCTTTTTATTTTCCCGACTAAGAAATTCAAGACTCTTTGGCTAAGTCGAAATTGCCTTTCTACTTTGCAATTCAGTTTTCGGCACACCTTCCGTCCTCCTCAGCTTTGACGGGTTTTCTTCCCAGCTCCCAACAAAGAGACTGGCAGCCCTGGGAGGGACTATGCCGCCCAAATTTCCTGCAGCCTTGGCGGCAGTGAGGGAAGCCAGGGGCTGGCTCAGGCCAGACACACTCAGGCGCTTGTTTACAGCCCGGCTTGCGAAGGAGGCACATCCCAGTCCTGGGCTCGCTGGGCCAGCCAGGATGCACTCCGGAGATGCTGCCCCCTCCAGACACTCAGGATTTTTCCTCAGAGCTGGCACAAAACTAGGAGCTCAACTACAGGCAATGCCACCACAGAGTCCTTCCCTTGACACTGGTGACCATGCCTTTTGTTGTGACTTTGCTGATCATGCAGGGCAGCCTGATATTAAAGCACCTTGGGACCCCTATGATTTTCCCCGCACCGAAGGAGTGCACTCAGTGCTGAGATGCAGTGGTCCCAGTCCTGTCTCCACTGGGTCCCGCATGGGATGTGGGATGCAGGGTGTGGGTGTGAGATGCAAGACATGGGACAATGGATGTGGGTTGCAGGATATGGGGTGTGGGGTACAGGACGTGGGATGAAGGATGCTCTCTCCCTCACAGTGCAGCCAGGGGAGGGGCAAAGCAGCACACTCCAAAATGCACTTCCCACTAGGAGAGCTGTGTGGACAGCCACAACAACAAGCTTGAAGGCAGCCCTCACTTTCAGTCCCGGTCTTGGCTCTTGCTCTGCAAAATAGATTGGGCTAAAACATGTAGGCACTAGGGGCTTTTTGCGTGTCACCTGCCAGAAGGTGCTGGTTCACCCTGCCATCCCTCCATAGACGCTCCCAAATCCACGTGCCCCACTGCTTTCAGATGGAACAGCAGAGATGCCAAGGGAGCCCTGCCAGGTCAGAGGGATTGGCAACATCCTCTTTTCTCTGCAGCAGCAGCAGCACGTTGAGTAAGGGGAAGGACAGACTCTGCCTCCTCAGTGCTTCTCAGAGGGGGCTGGATGCAGCCAGGTAGGTTCTGGGGGTGGCTTAATACCACAGCACCTGCACCTCAGTGAGTGGGAAAAGCCAGCACCCTCTGCATTCCTTTGCTTGGGAGAGCAAAGCCAGGTGACAGGCGCACAGGAAAATACACTGCTTCTGTCACTGTGCTTGTGTAAAACCTCCCGGAGCATTGTGGCTGCCTCTAGCCTCAAAGAGATGGCGGTGGGAGTGGTGACAGTGCTGGCACTCAGGGTACCACGGCAGGTTCCCCATGGCCCCACTGTGTGCTCAGGGGTTCACGTGTATGCACACGCCCTCAGCATCCTCCCACCCTTGCACACACTCATCACAACACATGCAGGGGGATCGGTATGTGATAAATCACAAAGGTGCATACTAAATTACCTTTTTATGCCTTCCAGACATAGTCACCTGCATTTTCTGTCCCCTCTCATACCCTTCTGTTGGCTTTGCTCTCCTTATTTTCAAGCACAAAACAGACAAAACCAGCTTCCATTTATTTATTTTTATTTTTAAATTCAAACCTCTAGGTAAAAATTCCCTCCTTTCCCACAAAATCCCTAATTCTGCAGGTGGTTATAAGGTTGCAGTACGTTATGGTCTCAGCTAGCCCAAGAGGCAAACACTACCAACACCACCATCATATGTCCTGCCACCAGACAACATCCACCTCCTGACTGCAGCAGGCTATAGATTGGGAATCCTATACAGGAAGTTATTGAAACTTCACTGAAACTCGCCCATCCTTGTATTAGTCCTACTGACTTCTGTAAGACTGCAATATCCAAGGCTCAATGTAGGCCTTGCTTGGGACCAGATTCTTGCTTGAAGATTTTCTGTGAGGTAAATTGAGAGTGGAGAGGTTTCCATCAAGTGAGGGGAGAATTTTTCCTTTCCTGTGGGATGCTTGCTCATCATCTTGGAAATTCCTGAGCTTCCCTATAACATAAAATTATGACAACATGATGTATAGTGAAAAGTTTTAAAGGGGGGGAAAAACCCCTATTGATGTGGTTGAGGTTCACTCTCGGTTTTGCTACAGGTACTGTACAGAGTTGAAGTCATTAAGGCTACTGACATGAAGAAAGTGTTGCCAGTGTTTACAGAGCCCCAAGTCATCTGGCTTTAGAGGCAAAAGGCTGGAGTGCCAATAATGTTATTAAAACCCCTCTGCGATTGTTCCAAAATATTTCTTTAATAAAAGGTAACATTTACAGAATGCCCCATGTTGGGGCAGAGTATAAAGGTTTTGCTGGCACTTGTTTGGGAGAGGATGCATTAACCCATGTCTTATGACCCAAAGCATGATCGAAAAAAATGATACCACACAGAAAGAATTTCATGGAAACACAGCCATACTGGAAGCTTGTGCACACTGCAGGCCTGCCTGACAGCACACAGGCCTTGAAGAGCCTTATTATTCCATCACAAACACTTTCACAAAATCATTGACGCATGACACTTAAGATTTAAGTTCAATTCTGAGCAGTTTTGTAGTATGGTTGCCAAGAGTGTCTTTTTAAAAAAAATTTTTAACAGTGGGACTAAGGTCACATTAGAGCTGTTATCTATGGGTCTCAAAAATTCAAATCATTACATTCAGTCAGAAAGAGACCATACATAAGCATTTTGCAATACTTAAATACTTACATATATAAAATCAAGTTCAGTTCAGAAAAGCCAGTATAGAGGTCATTTATGTGATGGAGAATTTCTTCTTAAATTACTTCTGAATATGACACTCAGGCTCTAGGCAGTTTACATTTTTCTAATTTAATCCCCAAAACTATAAAATTATCAAAATAATTCTGCATAAGTCATCTGACCTATACTTACTATGTAATTTACCCATGTTACAGAATTTTAAAAATCTGTCTTCTTTCTGCAGAAAAATACAAGTATGTAAATATGTAAGCATGCATGCACATGGTAAATGTACAGATAATATACCATACGTATCCATGAAAGCGAAGCATTGAACTGTGCAACATATACTACAAATATGCTGTATGTGCCTATTTTCTCTCAGGGATGTCACAGTAACTTCTGATTATATATTAAACAGGTGCTACATACATTGAACATATTTTGTACACATACCCTGGGTATTTATTGAAAGCTGAAATAATTGCTGTGAAGGGAAAATTATGTTCTCCCTCCCCCTCATTTCACCTCATACAGAAATATCTCCACACAGACAGGGAGGGGGCTGTCTGCAGCTTTTGCCAGCTGAGGAGAGGACCTGATTTCTGGCAGAAAGAAGAATGTTGCTAAACCGTCCCCTCAAGCTACTACATCTCTTCATGATTCTTTGTGCTTGTGAGCAGGAGAAGACAGATCCTTCTTGAAGCAGGGCTTGGCTTTTTGTCACTTGGATTCTGTGCCTCCTCAGGACCCCTTTCCTCACCTCTCCCACTTCCAAATTTCATGATCTGAAAAACAAACCCAAACCCAAGGTATTAGATTTGTGGTTTTCAGGTCTATCTGTTCCTCATCTGACTTACCAAAGCTTATCTAGTCAAGCAGCAGCTGAGATCCTCTGGCCAAAGCCCCTTTTAAACTGAGAGCTCTTACCAGCAGCAGCAGCAGCAGCCTGCAGTTTTACATGTGTTTTTTTTGGTCTCCAACCCCCTCACGCCCCAACACACATGCAGTCACCCTCTCAATCCTACACACACACTCGCCACAAAACAGACACAAGGAAGGGGGCTACCTGCCACACCTCACATGTCTCTTCCAGACATGATCCTGTAATTTTCACAGCATCCGGCAGTCATGACTTTCAGCAGCTTGGCTGAAAGTGTAGCCCCAGACCCCAGATTGTGATGGAGTTTTTTTTGTTTTTAAATGGTTCTTTTACACTCCGCACACAAGTGCAGGGTAATTCCAGGTAGCTTAGCACTATGGAGTAGATGGGATGTCTGTGCAAGGGCTTGCTGTGCTGGTACATTTGTGCCATGGCCAAAGGCTTCTGTCCTCATGTGGCAGGTTTGCCCCTTACGGAAACAGAGTGAGAAAGCTTCAACCCCTTCCTCAGACTTCTCTGAATATCCATGTATTGCTGGCATGATGTGAAAAGATCATCTGCTAGCCAAAGACCCCTGATGGAAGTTTCCACTATCTGCCAGTACCTAGGCACAGATGTAGTGAATAAGGGCAGGCTCACAAAAAAACCCTGCATCTTTGCCTCTCACAGCCTGAAATGGGGCTGCTGGAGATGGCACACAACACTGGTTTGGGTTAAAGCTCCCACACTTTAACTTAGCCTGAAAGAGGTACCAAGTTACCTTATTCCTGTCTTATTTCAGCTCAAGCCTATCAGCATAATAGGAAAATTTGTTTGTGTGTGCACACAGTTCCCTTTATCTCCTTCATGATTTCTCCTCCGGGAGCACAAGAGAGTCCCTAATGGATCCCCTTCATTACAGTGGTCAGTACTGATGGTCTGTCACAGAGGCAGAAAAAGCATGCACACAGAGTAATTTTAAATTAATATCTTTTACCACGTTGGTGCTGAAAAACTGACTCAAAAGCTGTTATGATCCATCATGGCAATGAGCACTTATGGAGTTTTAAATCCATAAATTAGATGTTGTGCACACGAACTAGAGGCAATTACCTTCAGCTCAGTGCATAGATCCTCAGCCACACAAATCCAGTTTCAGTCCACGCCTCCCAGCAAGTCAAACCCCAGCATTTGCCTGTTTATGCATCTATTTATTTACAGCTAGGGGTTAAGCTATTAAAATCATACACATAAATAAAATTGATAAAGAGAGATAAAGAAAAAATCTTTGTGAACTTAGGTCTTTAAAAAGGTTACGCTTTCTCAATATTATAGTTTTTGAAATAGCAGAGACCACAGGTACATGTGTGTACACACACACACACACACACACNACACACACACAGTCACAGACATAAACTTCTCAACATGAAGAAAACCCAGAAAAAGAATCCTGCACTGAAAATAGAGCAAAATTTCACTTTTAAAAATTCTATACAGATCGGAACCTCACAGCTTCAGTATCTGCAGACTTAGGACATTTTTATGGCTATCTTAGCTCTCTGCAAAATTGATTTATTTGGAAACACCTACAGACATTTAAAGGCAAAAGAATGAAAATCATACCACAGAAGAAAACATCATCAGACTGTATTTTTTACAAGGGTTTATATAGGTAGCTAAATTCCTGGGTGTGCCATATTGTCAGCCAAACCCATTCAGCGTGGAGGAGAATGCTACCATGAGTGCAGCACAGAAACTCTTCTGAGCCTAAAAATTCATTAGTACTTCTCATTTCTTACCACTTGACTGATAACATTGTAAAGTTTTCTGTCTCCGAACAGGAGTGCAGGGTGGGAAATGGGGCAAATTCCTTGCACCTCCCCTAGAAAAGAAGCAACAAGCATGTGTTTACCACATCTTCTGAAAAGTTTTTTCTAATAATGAAATGACACAGAAGTTTTGAAACTCTCCATCATTACATAAATGCTAGAGCTTGAAAAGTGGGATGAAACCACTGCTCAATAAACCCCTTCAAATCTTTGAGAAGGGTGTGCTTGCTTCATCCATTTTCAGGAGAAAACTCTGATTCTCCTGTCAGTTTCTCCAAAAATAGGTAAGACTATGGGTGTCAAAGAGAATTGTCATTTTTGAAGTAATTGGAGCAGCCTCAGAAGACAAAAAGTGCAAGACTTTCTGCACGGTATTGGACATAGGATACCCTGGAGCGATAGGAAGGTCCATGGCAGACAGGAGAGGGACAGAGAGCAGAAATACCAGGAGCCCAGGAAACTTTGAAGCAACTCAAGGTTAACTCGGTTCAAAACTGTTAAGGAAATAATGTTGAAACTATGACCTAAAACATCCACTGAAAGGGATGTCATGCTGAGGGATGTTCTCTGACTTCAAAATGGGTAAGGGAGAACACTTGACAGGGAGAGAAATGCTTGACAGGAAAATTGGGATGCCAGTTTGGAGAGTAAATTAATAATAGGAAACACAGGCAAGGTAAATGAAATACTACCTAGTAGACATTTTCTGCTGTATAAATTAAGGAGCTGCTAAGGAAATGCTTTATTACACAACATGTAATTAATGTGTGGGATCTTAAGCCACAGATACTACTGAGGTTAGAAAAAGAGGATTTTAAAATGGCCCAGTGTTTATATGGATATTGAGAATTGTGATACATTAGCTGGAATAAAACCCAGGATATGTTCCAAAACAGGGAGACTAGTTGCACAAAGAAAATATCTAGAAGTTTATTATACATTATGTCCATGTCCCGTGGTTTCAGAAGCCTGTGAGGAGGACCCAGGGCTGCTGCCTCAAACAGCAACACCCCAGCAAGGCAGGCTGGTGTAGGGGCTCTCCACAGAGGCACAGGCCAAACACATCCACATGGATTCATGCTCTGGATGGCTGATTGGCAGCTGCCTGCTCTGCTCTAAGGCATCAGCTTTGCCAGAACCTGCCCTCTCATCTCCTCTCTAGGCACTCAAAAAGTCTCCAGATGAGCACTTATGGTCAAGGTCATTGAAGGGAGCTGAGGGAGCACGGGAAGCTGAACTGAGGTCTTGGTGCAGAAGAGAGAAACTGAGAAGGTCATGGCCACACTGTCAGTCACATACAGCCCATACCATTTTTCTAACTCAACAGTGAGGATTAAGGGACAAATTTGCCTCAGCAACGAACATTATAATTCTTCACAATGCAGTTTTTTACCTACTTCACCATATACAGTGCTGCTTAGGACTTCAGACAGTGGGTAAGACTACCTGCAGTTGCTCTTTCTGTTTTTTTTTCCACAAAAAACATACCTTAGAAATGTCAGTTTTGTGACATTTATTTGCTACTCCTCCTCTTCTTGTATGCAGTCTATTAATGCTGTCTTAACTGGACTTTGTTTTCTTGAACCACTGGAAACCTCAAATATGCTTATTACTGTACAGGCAATAAATAAGTATTAAATGTCCTACAAGTAACAATAAATATTAAATCTACAAAACCACACTTTTGGAAACCTCAGCAAAATGGCTCTCAAGTGTAACACCTCTGCCATGAAGGTGGCTTGCTCTTGAAATTAAGAGCATGAATGAACAGGAAAGGAATTTATATGGCCAAGAAATGCACTCCAGAGAACCGTCACTGAAAGAGACATTCAAAAACAGATTAAAACATTAGTTTGGATGATAAGAAATTATATCAACATGCACCCTGGTACAAAGGTAAATTTCCTGGGGACGCTTCTAGGAATGCCTGAGGTTTGAATAGAGGTACAGTGGGAAGGTCTATATGTAAGCAGAAAATAAAATAGTAGAGGAGCTTGGAGTGGCATAGCTCTGTCAGCAAGGCTGGGCTGAGAGGGGCAGCTGAGCCACTGAAGCACAGCTTTGCACTGATTTAACTGTGCTGCTGATGGTTTCAGCCCTGGATGTCCAGCACACCAGCAGCTGCAGCGCGTGGTGCAGCCAAGCCCTGGCACCAGCAGAGGAAAGCCATCACAACTGAGGATCCAAGCATAACAAAAGCAGGACTCCCAACACCTGACAAAACCAATGACTTGCACACTGCATATACTCCCTTTGGCATTTGCCCACCACCTCCCTGGTCTCACATACCTGGGCAGCTCCTCTGCACAGTAATTCACCTTTCCCTAGAAGGTAGGAAGGTGTTTCAGTCCAGGGTGCACCCAGTACCTTGCAATTAAGTACTCTCTAGGCAGCAGAAATAGCTGCCTAGGAATTCACTCAGGTCCCTTATGGCTCTGCTGGGTGTCTGAACTCTCAGACTGTGGGCTGCAGCTGAAGTGCTCACACTGCAAAACGCCAAGATGCCCCGGTAATGTCTTCAGAGAGGGCTTATAACATCAGGCTTATTGTCCAGCTGGAGCAATATCTCAGCATACCTCGGTAGCGCTAATTCGGCAGTGTCCCTGCGCTGGTTTACACTGTGGTGTGCCTCCCCCCAACTGCTTGGTCTCAGTTGCTCTCCCCCAACACCCAAAAAGCTGCTGGCTGAGAACTCCAGCAGCTGGATGTGCCTACCCACATACCAGAGGTGGTACCTACCCTCCACCTCATTGCTCTCTATTTCTATGGACTTGCTTACACAGCTCTCAATACATCACATAACTTTCTGTGGATTATATCTCCCCCCCCTCCACTGGGACAGGGGGCCTGGGACTTTGGAGAAAGTGGAGCAAGATCATGCCCTCATCTCCAGACCTAACCCTACCACAAAACTATATACAGGTCACTGTCACAGATATACTAAAGCTCCAAAGATGGAGTTGCTGAAGAGTTTTAAATAGCACTTTGAGACTAATGGATAGCTTCACAGGCTGAAATGTGCCAGCCTGGAGTAGATCCTCAGCATATGAAGAATCAATGACTGTAAACGAGAAGTTGAAATTGGAAGAGGCAAAGCACAGTGCAGAACTAAAAAGAAATCACTGCACAACTAATGTGATAGGAGAGGAATTGAAATGGAGAAAAGCATTCTATTTCTGTGCCCAAAACAGGTGGAAATGTGAGGAGGAGTTTTTCTTTTTTAAAAAAATAATATTTCAAAGTAATAAAAGACTTTCCATTAAAAAAAATTGAGGAAAACTTTCATACAGCTATGGGGGAAAAGGAAAAGTGACCTACGATCATGCTGCAAAGGAACTTACCTCCAAATCCGAAACACGTCACAATGATAAATGGAAAGAAGTTAAACCTCCAAATGCTATGACTATCCTCAATTCTGTTCTGGACAGATGTTTGATGTATTGTATCTCTCTGTGACAGAGACCTGAGGGTTCAGAGGGTGGGTTTTTTTTTTATTATTTAATATTTTAACGAAACTTGTATAGCTTGTCATGCCAGCAAGGTATTTTTTAATTAAAATGAAATGTATGTGTGTGGGGTGAGCCAGAGTTTATGAGGAGCTTCTTCGGGGGGAAAATGAATCAGTCCAGGATTTTCAGGGATTCAAGGCTAGGTTCGAGCTTACTAACTCAGGAGGAATGTAAATTAGAGTGTACTTACCAGGCAGGGAAACCTGGGCTGAGAGTCAGGTTCTCCAGCCAGGGAGGGCGTCCACCCCTGCTGCTCTGCATGGCAAGCAAAGTGGGCATTTTCCAGGAACAGGGGCAATAGGAATGTGATCGTGTCTTGATGCAATCCTATGCACTGGGTTCTAAGAATACCCTGCTTGAGCAGGGAGGTTGAACCTGATGACCCCACTCTGGTCCCTTCCAGCCTGACCCATTCTGTAATTCTGTCACAAAAGTACATCAGGAGCTGTAAAAAGAGCCCAAAGTTCAGCTTTCCAGCATCAATACTCCTACACCTTACTGGGACCAAAGTTGAAGTCTTTCCATTGCCCTAATTCCTGGAGTTTGTCAATGAATTTTTCTCCTCTGGGGAAGGATTCTAATCACTGAGAAGTCTGACTGAGAAATGACATTACATCTGAGCACGGGACTAGGATTAGAGGCTAAAAAATCAGGAGATGAGCCATTTTTAAGGGCAATTTTGTATACTCTTGCACCGTGACACAAAAAAAACATAGTTGATGGAACGAGCAGATGAGAGGCATAAGTTTATTTCTTCTTACATTGCTTAGTGAATGCCATGTCTGTAGCTTATTTTCATATTATTCATATTAATTTTCTGGACATATAGTGGGATCTGTTTTGTCTTATCCTGGTAGATGAATGGTGTTCCTCAGGTTTTTTGTTACTTTCTAAGGGTTTTTTACCTTTTCTTTTGCTTTTGATTTCACAATATACTTGTAATATGATATGCTTGTAAGAAGTACTTGTCCTCTCTGAAGTCATTCTTGATAAACAATACATACGAATCATCATTTTTTCAACCTTGTTCTGAACCATTTCAAAATTAATAGACTAATTAGTAACCTGGTAAACTATTATCATAACCATTTTTAAAAAACCAACCACTTTGGTGTGGCCAGAAATAGCTATTGAGATAATATCCATGACAGCCTTTTGCAACACCCTGCCACATCCCGAGACTTGAAAGTTTCTCTGCTATGTGCTGAAGCACGCTCTTGTGGTGGGACCTAGAGTGCCAAACATGAAAGGGTGACTCACGTTCCTCGGGATCCAGCAGTCTTCTCCTTGAATATTTTACATAGTTGAATCCCTAGTCAACCTGCCTAACCTGGCTCTCGCGCCACCAAAGGCACTGGGCTGGAAAAACTCCTTCAAGAAGTGTCCTAGTATAGGAATGCACCTGACCTGAATGGGGCCATACAACTCAGGTGCTGGGCAGAGGAAGGACAGTGCTACTCCAGCTTCAATCTAGTTAAATTTCACTGTTTTTTTCTGCTCTTGCAGTGCTTGATATTTTCTTCCTGGTGCTACACAGATACCCAGCCGCTGTGTTAGCGTTTCCAATCTGTTTGGAGTTTGAAATCTTCAGCACTGGTGTTTGCATTAGCACAACATTATGGAAGGATTTTAAATACCGCCAAAGAAGGATGACAGCCACTGTGTAATGATCCTACATGCAGTTTCATCTTCAGTCTCTCCCCACTACCCAGGGTGTTAACCAGATTATATTTCTATCCATCTTGCGCAAGATGAATATTTCAAAACTGGCTATCCCAGTCTTACAGTCTGCAGCACTATCTGTGTCCACAGCATGAATATTTTTATTTAGTCTCACATCCTTCAGGAGTGACTTTTCTTTGCCTTCCCCTAAGCAGCAACCTCTCTGAAGGTATTCTTCCCTACTACCTTCTCAAATACGGACCTTTAAATCTCTGTGCAGGTGGACAAGGGGGAGCTCCCCTCAGTCGGTGCCAGCTTACAACTCTTTTGTGCATCTCTTGGTGTCACAATTATTTTATACACACACCTTCTGCCTTAGGTTAGACAAAAAACCCTCCCACGAGCCCCATTGCCTTTCCACAGGAACAGCAGCATCAGGGGCTTGATGAATTCTGCCTCCATCCTGTCCTGCTCAAGCCATCACAAAACCAGCAGATTTCTGATAACGTCCTGCATGTTGCTATGGTGCAGGAGAGGAACCAGTTTCACCCTCCTGTTGCTGAAAGCCTAGTGTGCCTCAGCAGTGACATCCCATGTGCAATGGGAAGTCTTTCTGTGGAGTTTTATAGTTTTTGGCACTATTTTGCCAGCTGGGTTCTTGGTAGCAAATTGAGCCGGAAATTGCATTTTCCGCCCTCTAATATATTTGACCCATTTAATCAGGCTGCAACACCTCTTTTTGTATTTTCTGTGGGCTTTAAAAAAACATTCTAGCTGTTGTGTCTACAAAATAAAGAAATCATCCTTTCTCAATATACAGGCTGGTTTTTGGCATGTAATCTACCTTTCACTTGATGTAACCAACCAATTTCTAGTATTTATATTGAAACGTCATGCACCTGAACTTCCCTTCCTTCCTTCCTTCC